>RXPK01002672.1:0-84578 GCA_004143645.1 Protaetia brevitarsis | reverse complement strand
TCATAGAAAACAATACAATCTTAAGAGACGCGACAAAATGACTTAAATCTATAATATAAATATAAATTAGTGGACTGGGGACATTATTTCATTTCGACAATAATTGCTAAATGGTGTGTATCTTATTTAGATTTTAGGCTATACTCCGAACCGGCTATAGACATATTGACTATGAACTCCGTCGCCTAGATTTTCCACTGATTCAATGACCACCGATGGATTCATGACGTTGAAAATCACGGCGAATATTGTACAGGCGGCGTACACTCCTAAGGCGACCCACCACAGCAGCTGCTCGTGCAGCTTCTGCTCGAAGTTCTTCAACACCAGGAGCCCTATCGTCAACCCTGCTAGGGCACCAGTGAGATGAGCGACGTAAGAAACAGGTGGTCCGAGTGTTTCTATGTTGTACTCGAATATATTGCGTAGCCAACATCACACGATGCTGAAACAAAAGCAGAAAATGACACAAACGTCAAAATTTGACATTATACGTAGCTAACGTCACGTATTTGCCAACATCAGTAACTTACCTATAGCGAAAATCCCTACTAGCCTCAGTATACCACATTGCATATTGTTGTAATTCAACAATACGTTGGATAGATGAGCTGCCAAGAGGGCGTAAACTCCTCCAGAAGCTCCCACCAGGTAGACGTCTGTATCGAACACTGACGTACCCAGAGAACCGGCTAATACACCCGCTAAATATATCAGAAACACCCTTCCTGATCCGTGGACCATTTCTAAGGGTAAACCGACTAGAAGTTGTACGACCAGATTGAAACCAAGATGCAACCATCTGTAACAATTTAAAAGAAAAACAGTTTAGTTATTTAGTTTTTGTAAGTTGGTCATAAATTTCAATAAAGTCTTCAATCGAGTTTAAACTTTATAGAATTTCTTATTTTCATTATTTTACAGAGAGTATTTGCTTAAACATTGTCAAATTGGAACTGTAATATGTAATGAGTGTAAATGAACTAAAATTAAGTTGGCAGTGATGTACCTAACTGGCAGTTGATAGATGATATATAAATAGGTTAAGTATGCGTTTATTACAGGTGCTTTCCATTCACCGTCTAACACTCCTACTCTGCTACTACTCTACTCCAACTCTACTCTACTCTCGACCTACACAATTTAGAACCAATGGAACACTTTTTGTGCTTTTAAATTGTAAAGAGAGAAGGGAAAGGAACCTAACCTAGAAATTAGATTTTCATGTAAACAACAAATCGTGACCGCAAGGAAATCTTACTTCAAAATGTCAAAAAAATCTTACAACGATTATGTAGCTGTCAAACCTTGTCATAAATGGCAGTTAGAGCACGAAACATTAGCAAATAAGTTAGTGCATGAGGGGAAAGGGGGAGGTAAAACTGAGTACATTGGGAGTTTCGTGCTCCTTAGCAAAGGAACGCTTAAATTGCACTTAGAGTACACCGGAAGTACTACCGAACTGCTTTTATGAGTTAATGGAAAGCACCTTACAATAAAGTGGTAGTGCTCAGAGAATACTTTAAATAGAAGCGGCAGATAATGTAGTTAAATGTAGCCGTGCTACTAGCGCCATCCAACAACTACTCGTATGAACTTAACCGTTTCATCGTAATCTCATGGTAATCTCCTTCCGTAATATATTATTACTTATATATTTTTATTATTGTGATCATTTTGTAGTAACTAATATTGGCTTTCTTAAACCACTGCTTTATTTTAAAATATACATAACAATACACAAGAGCGTATAACGACGTAACATAACTGCTATTTCCTACATAACCCGTTTCCTTTTTCCTCTGTCTCCAACTTCACTCAATAGGTACCAACACTTTGGCGGCAATTTCAAAATAAATGACTATAATTTCTTAATTAGTTTATCAAATCACAGGCATTAAAAGCTTGCAGAACTAATTAATATACAGGACTAAAGTATTCCATTCACGTTATACATATTTCACATAATGCAGTCTTAAGAAACAACTCATGCGTCATAGTTATTCTTAAGTCTTATTAACCGGAAACATTTTAAACGAAATGAAATTAGTAGTCCTCCTTTAAACACGCTCGTATAATCTACTCATTATACAATATAAACTCGCGATTAGATAATCGAGGGCAATAATAAACAGCGTTACCAGAGATAATCAGGATGAGGCGTATTAAAAAATCAAGAAGAATAGCCGGCAGACGCCGATATTAAGACGACGTGAAAAGAAAAGGCCGGGACAGGTCGTTCTCAATCAATTAAACGAAAACTGTGCAATAAAATCTCCAGTTTAATGGCTCCATTATGTAGAATGGAGATGGAAGAAGGGAGATGAAAGTATATATACCGGCAATAATTATAACAAAGTAATATTAAAAGAAAACAAACTAACCGAAAATGTCGAGTATATACTACAATAAACTGAGCTTTACTAATTACTGAGAGAGATGTGCCTATGTAAAATTTAATAAATTGATTTATTTTAGCGTTTACGATAAAGATAACAACACCAATAAAATGTACCACCATGTAAATTCGTAGATATTCTTAGTAAAGTGTTAAATAACTGTTAACTTTATAAATTGCCTCTAAAATGACTTGCGAGTTACTTACCCGGCATGTAGCATCATGTACAATACGAATCTCCATATTTCCAGCCTTTTATCTGGCCTGTAGATGAAGATGGAATCGATGGGCACTGGTCCAGCAGGATTGACTTCACCAGTCGTAACAGTGTAGTAAATGAAGAAGCCTAACTGAAAATAAAGAGGACAAACATTAATACTCGAGTTGCGACGTCGACATAGCAATAGAAACACTGTTGTGCTAGATATTTTTATCGTTTATTCGCATAATGACAGCAAGAATAGAGTGAACAGATGTAGAGATTTCTAATGTAATATTACCGCACGAAATAAATGTGTTTATAGTGAAGTTTTAAGAGTGTGAGAAGTGTCTTTGGTTGGATTCTTAGTTGTAGGTTATGCTGGTTCTGACGCAGATCTATCGGTTGTTTAGGAAGATATCTACTTTATTTTTTGTGTACTAAAACCTACTTCTTTCTTTATTTTGAATTGTGACATTTGCATTGCATTATTTAAAACATTTACAGCGCGGTTCCTATCGGGAAATCAGCGCTCGTGTGCAAGATGCCAGTTGGACATCCTATCATAAACAAATCATTACAATGTAATAATTGCTGTTATTGCAACAGTTAGTTACAAAATCAGTAATATACACGTATCGAATAACTCTTTTGATTGATTGAGCCACTAAGTATGAATCAGGTCTTGTCATCATTTCTTTAACACCGTAGCCGGTGTGGTAAACCTTGTCCAGCAGATCAGTTATCAGATATTCGGCTGGTCTGCATCCGCTAATTGCTGAATGTAGAAGACTTGCTTTAGAAAAAAAAAAAAATCATACTGGTGTGGGTGCCTAGACATCTATACAGCTATCCCTGATGGGAATGAAAAGGCTGACGTCTTGGCGAAAGCTGGTTCAATTGAGGAAATTCGCTATAACAAGATCCATGAGAAATGGATTGCAGAAGATTTAGCGTTCAGTTGATAAAAGAAAAGTTGAAAGAAGGATTCAGATCTTTGGCACTAGCACAAAGGTACAAAGCTGCAATTGCCAACCGCTTGTAAAATCCGTGGTTTAGTAAGTTAAAGTATGGAGGAAGAGAATTTATAACTACATCATGAAGATTGAGATTCAACCACAACCAGTGTAAATGTCATTTGTTTAGATTAAACTTAGTAGATAACCAGAATTGTGACTGCGATTAAATTAAAGATCTCGATCTAATCTTTTTTAATTAATTAATTTTAATTTTTGGGTGCAATAAAAGAACTTGATTAAAGAGCTTATACGATGTGGTGTGACACCGCCTTTTAATGTCACCAGTTTATTTGCTACTGAAAGAATAAAAATTAATGCTCTACTATATGAATTTGCTAAAATTAATGGTATCATAATATATGTTTGCTTTTTTATTAATTGTCATGGTTATTAACTGCCTTGTCCTTAACCGAGGTCGTCCTTTATTTACACCCTTTTACTTTGCATAGATTTTGTAATGTTCAGAGTTTTAGTAAGTATTCGACTTTACAAAATATTGGAGATATGTAATTGTTCCAGACGAGCTATTTGGCTCAATCTCCAGTTACGTAATGGTGGATGGCTGAGTGAATCTTTGCTACAGATCACGGTGTTATTAAAGAAGAAGAAAAGAAGAAGTCATTGGGTTGATTGCTCCCAGAAATGGGATAGTCTCTTCTTCTTCGCTGCGTAGTCTACATACAGGTTCATTTCTAAAGACTATGTAGGTACTTTCCTAGACAGTCGAGTCGTGTCCTGTCAGCAGACTCGTCACCCGTTCTAATTTGTACTCAATTGGGGGCCAGCACATTCCCAGCTAATTGCCCAGATGGTTGCCTCATCATTCGTTTGCTGTGTATCTGCCTTTCAACACTGTTCTATCAGTGAATCTGATGTTTTTCTACGATCCTATTAGCTTTTGCACAACGTATCACAGCTTTAAGTGTTCTCAGATCCGGTTCAGATCCAGTGAATGTTATTTCAGAGCCATTTTTATAACCCGTCACCTACACCAAAGTAACTTTGTTGTGTTTACTCAAAATTCTTAGGTTTTTTTTTTTTCTAGCCAATCTCAAGCTAGTTTAGACATTATCTGATGTGATGCTAACGTTGTTGTAGCCGTTGGCTATCCCATAGAATATTTTGTAGTGAACCCTCGAAATTAACCTGGAACTTCGAGTCAAGACCATATACTTAGGAATTTATTATCTTCACTGAATTATACCATTTCGCTATGAAAAGTTACTGGTTTTATAGTACCTAATTTTCTTCTTTTCGTAGGGAACTAGTGTTATTTTTGCAGGATTAGCTATTAGGTTTTCCTTAATACACCATTCTCTGTTGTGTATAGAGCTCTCTGCATGAGTTCTGAAATAATGCATGATTTTATCTATGATTATGAGTTGTTGCAATGCCATTTGCACACCTCTGAGTATAGTATCCTGTACTAACTCTTTTAATTACCCTTTAATAGCTCAAATCATTTAATACAGTCAAAAAAAACAAAATTGTTTTAAGTATACATTTAGGAATACCTCACTAAATAATTATTGTTGTTTTTCTTGGTGTTTTGGCAGGGTGTATTGATCAAAACAAAAGTTGCAATAAATGTTTTAGGCAATTTGTGTTGATTCTTTGTGAATATCACTAAATAATCTTTCTGATGCGAGAATTTTTATGTTTTGAGTGCCTCTTAGTTTGAAATTTTTGTTTCATATTACTTCATAAGAGTTTCAAAGTATTAGGCTCCCTCTTATCAATGCTTAATCCATAGTGAAAAAACACGTATAATTTTTGGCGAGTTTGAAAGGATATGACAACTTCTACAGATGTTTGCCAGTTTCATTTACCTGTTAATTAAACTAGTTGTCTATAGCACAACAAAAGTTCTAGGCTACAAGTCTAAATTTGTTTTTTTGCAAATTATTATGACGATCTCTCATATTTGCGCCATTGTTATACTTTTGTCCTCAGATTATTATTTTCTATATCATAAGCTATAAGACTAAACATCTAATCAATGCATTTGCTAGGAATTCTTGTCAAATCTGAAACTTTGATGATGCTTAAGAATAGTTTAATTTCTGTATTTAATAAAACAAATCTCACAACTTTCATAGGTGTTGGGTCCAATATGACAGCGAAATACTTATTGTGCATTTTTAGACAGAAGATTAAGGCATTTGATACAGTGTCAAAGATAAAACTTGTCGAAAAGCTGGAAAAACTTATCATATAGGACAACAACTAATGAAAACTTATCTGTCTGAAAGACCACAGGCGATAAAAATAGGAAAAATTAAAAGTAAACAATTATGCGCAAAATATGGGATACCTCAAGGTGGAAACTTACCGCCAGTTCTATATATCACCTACACAAACGACATTTTCCATTTAAACATTATAATATACTCCAACAAACACGAAAACTACATACAAAAACAAATCAATGACGATATAGAAAAATTGGAAGCGTGACACACAAGAAAAAAATATAAACCAACCTTTACCGTCAAAGTGAATGGACAAAAAATACAAAAAATTGAGCAAACTAAATATCTGGAATAACAATACAATCTAATTTAAAATGGATGCACACATAAATATTTAATTAAGAAAAAATGCAACAGCTATAGCAGGACTAAACAAAATACGGAAAGTAATCCAGAACACATTGAAAAAACCAAATATATAACAGTTTATTTACATCACATATTGAAACTACTTGATAAACGTATGGAGCGATACAACTAAAAAAAACCTAGACAAATTACAGAGACAGCAAAACAGAATATTAAAGCTGATACAGTCTATGGATAGAAGAACACCAACAACAGAAATATATAAAACAACAAAAGAACTAAATATAAAGCAACTAATTAAACAACAAAACTTACTATTCATACATAAAATAGAGAACCAATTAATTAAAACTAACCGGAAATTAACGAGTAATACAGAAATACACACACATAAGACAAGAAGACACTCTCACCTACGAACTGAAAAGACCATCTGCAACAGATACAAAACAACACCAACCACAGAATACAATAAGTTGCCAAAAGAAATAAAAACTTTAAACCACACAAGATACAAAAAAGCCATTAAAACAATAATTCAACAGCAATATACATAAAAAATAAGGAGTGGAATCACCAAGAACGCCCTGGATACCAGTAGCTCGGGACGAGACAGGGGTCTCACCATCTCGTGACGAAGATAGAGGGCGAGAAAATGCAGCACGCCGACGCGGCATATTATGTAGAGTGCTGTAGACAGAAGTGGGCCACGTTTTTATTTTTGGTTGTAAAATGGTGAAAAATGAAAATTTTGTCTTAATTTTTTTTTTAATCGCAAGGGTATTCCAAAACGCAACTTTCCATCATAGCAGATGCTTGCAATTAAGTTTTGAAGTATTTCTCTTTTTGAATGGAAAAAAAGTGTATTTTCCGTGTTTTCCGAAAGTGTAGGGAGAAGTGGGCCACCCAAATTTTTATCTGAAAAAATGCTGCTATATGCTACAAATTCTTGTCCTGGGGGTTTTCAAAGGCGCTGATTACGAATCCGTTGTCAAATTTGCAAAATTCAAAATAGTTTACACGAAATGAGGGTTAAAAATTGAAAAAACAGCGACTTCAGTAATAATGTTCATTTAATGTCTGGAAAGAAGGAGTAATAAAGTTGGAATGACAAAGGTGTTGCAAAAAAAACGCAAGTTTTAAGTAGTGTTGAAAAGACGATCTGCTAACATCGGTAGCAGCAGAAGCAACACGCTCCGATATTTTTTATTTTCACTTGCTTTATAGCAGCAATGAATTTTTCATAATTCACCTCTTTTTTGGGAGTTTCCTTTTTTTTGGGGGCATGAAGGCTTAAATGATAAAAATATGTAAATAAGACATTTGCATAATTGATAAAAACACTTTACTGTGCAAAGAACGGCATTACTCAAGTGGCCCTTGTCTATCCACAAATAGTGGCCCACTTCTATCTACAAGCGCCTTTTTTTGCATATGCATCCCACAAAAACACAATGTGAATAATGGGCAAAAATCACTTTGCATTTCAAAGATTATATGTCCAAATAACATATTGCATATTTACCTGAGTTTTTCTCGTAAAAATGCGATGACAAATCGCGTGAAAGGGTACGAGGGTAAAAACTTTCTCGGCGAAATTCTTTGCGCGTTTCTCTGTACAGTGCGAGAGTAGGTCTATGACCTCCAAATGCTTCCAAAAAGTGAGCTCGCGTCAAAATACGATAAATAATGTGCGCGGTTTGACATAGATGTCACTAGTCTGACAGTTATTCGGGTGGCCCACTCCAACCTGTGGCCCACGTATGTCTACAGCACTCTATATATTTATTAATATGATTTCGGGCAATTTTTACACTCTTCTTCTTAAATCAGGATGCATAGATAAAAAGGTTTTTTTAAATCAAAGATATACATATGTCTTTGCTCGTATTTAGAAGAACCATTTTTTTCAGTTAATATATATTTCTTTCAATGAATGAAATTCGTGTTGACTAAAAGAAATATGTATTAACTGAAAGAAATGTTCTTTTAAATACGAGCAAGGGAATATTTCTTTGATTTAAAGAAAGCTTTTTATCTGTGTGGATTTTCTGCAACGTGTCGAATGTTGGGCTTCCAAGTGCTCAATTGCTTCTCAAGATGCCACTTTACAAATTCGCAGAGAAATATATGGCGTTAATCTAATGGCGTTAAATCGCACAAACGAGGTGCCCACTTAGCAGGTCCTTTTCGTGAAATTAATCGTTGGTCAAATATTTCAATAAAATAATTGTATCGCGCACTGTGTGGCAGGTGGCAACTTTATGCAGAAACCACATGTCCACCACAAATTAATGCCTTCCAATTGAGGTACGAAACAGTTAGTGATCATGTGTCTGTCACATTCTGACCATCATCATTTTTGAAGACATGTGGGCCATTGATTCCACCTGCTCATAAAGCACACCAAACGGTGGTGACATCTTCTGGATATAATGGTGTTTCCACAATGGCTTGTGGATTATTATTGCTCCAATTCTGCTTATTGACATTTAACCAAAAGTGTGCTACATCACTGAACAAAATTTTCAAATGAAATTGTGAGATCAATAGTAACGTTTCCTTTGGCCCATTTATCGAATCTACGGCGCCAACGATGTTCGTGCGGCTTCAATTGCTGTAGAAATTGATTCTTATAAGCACGAACACTCTATACATTTTTATAAATTACAATTACAATTTTATAAATTACAATTCTTTCCTCGCAATCTGAAGTAAGTGAGAAAGATTGCGAATCAACAGTTAGGCGTATTACGTAATGGGCTTCCCCGCCGATATCCGATCCAATTTTAAAGATTCGAAATATGCCACATGACTCATATATTTCCAACCGTTATTTTTAGAGCAATATTTACATCGAGCAATCAGGAAGTGTATGCTTCAAAACAAAAAAAAAACAAATCCCACCATCCCAAAATTAATACAAAACCTTACAAAAATAAAAAGCAATAAATCGCGTAAAAATGACAACGTTGACAGGGGAAAACGCACTCTTATTTATATTCCTGTCCGCTATACGGTTCTCCAAATATTTGAAATATACACTCCGCGATACAGGCGTACTAAAAATATTATTAGATACTTCAAAAGTCAGATGTTTGCATCACAGACGTTCCAGTCCGGGACTCGTTAATCAAAATTGTTTACCCTAGAGAAAATTAAGTTCTCGTTAACTCGCCGGCGAGCTTGATTCATACGTAAATAAAGTTCGTTCCATTTCTTCGCGAGAGCGGAGAAAATTCATCGGATGCGGGATGCGTTCCGACATTTCTCCGTGATTGTCGTTTTGATTTATTTTTATTATATTAAACCGTTCGTTTCCGTGATTCTTATAATGTGAGAAGTGGCGTATGCAAGTTTTTTTTTTTTAAATTCACTTTCTGCGGCGTTTCTATTTTTAAATCGCACCGACAATTTGATCTTGAAAACGCAGGAAGGAATGAATCGTGAGGATTGGAGCAGACACCGTGGCGTTTGTTTTGACTGTTTCCCTATATGTGTGCGCATCTTCTAGTTTTGGAATTCCACGGGTTTTAGATGAGGATGAGTACAGGGGCGGAATTAAAATTGTCTGGAAAGAATATTTTGCAGTAATCATAACTTATGGTGGGATTCTATGCATATATGTAGTTCCTGTAAGATTATCTGTAGGTCTGTCTTTAATAAAACTAACAGAAGTAATAAAGTTGTTTTCATTAGTGTTTTATTAGATAATTATGAATATTAATTTGAATTGGAGTCGCTATTATTTGCTTAAGTGTTGTATTTAATTATTGCCTTTTTTAATTACACACTACATATACAACTGTTTTACATTACTTTTTTCACATTATTGATTTTTTACGTAACCAAAAATATTGCTGAGATTATGTTTTAAGCTAAATTATGAAATTGGACAATCCAAGCTTTGCTATATGGTAAAATACTATCTATGCCAATGTCTTTAATGTCACCTGATAATAATATTATATAACCTCGTGTTATGAAGAAATCTTAAAAAATATTTATATAGTAACAATTTATGTTTAAAAGTAGCTTTTTAACATAATTTGTAAATCTATCAAATTGTGTTAATGCTGTTGCAGATATAATTTGGTAAGGCAATAAAAAATTGGAACGGACAAAAAAAATGCACGCTTTTTGAAATATTGATGTTTTATGTGCTGGAGGCAGTAACTAGATCTTGTGTCGTATAGTCACGGTTAGTGTAATTTTTTTTTTTAAATCTTTCTTTTTATTTCCATATACAAAGCACAATATAATCTTTTATTTATAAAAATAGACCTGAATGATAAGTTTCGAGGCTTCAAACTGTACAAAATACGTACTGCTGTGTACTGATTCAACTAATTAAAAATGCTTAATGAATAATACAAAGAAAAAGAAAAATAAATTAGCTAGCTCAATGGATAAAATTTAAATTGAACAAAAGAACAATTAACCTCAGAGGTTACCCTCGCGAATTAAAACTTGAATCTAACCATGAAAAGTAAATTGTGATTGAATGAAAACAGACTTTCTTAATTACCCGAAAAATTGAAAAAGTTTAAATAAAAATATGAGAACAGAATTTTTAACCCAAAGATGCAAATTAACAAACAAATTTATTTTAAAAATGGGTTAAATTACAACTTGTGCAGAAAAAACCGTGAACTGAAGGTTCTGGCCTAAAATAAAAACTGCACTTGACTCTAAATTAAAATAGGACAATATTTCCTATGCAAAGCAAAAGTTTTGTTTGTTCAGGAAGATTATCCAAAATACACAACCTTTGAATTTCAATCCACGTGGTTTCACAAATTAAAATCAAAGCGTGGACAAATGTTAGAAATTTACAGAAATGAACAAGCTAAATGAAAGAACAATGTTTCTACTCACTCAAACGAGGTGATTGAAAAATAAAATGAAACAGCAAAATTGAATAACAGAAAATTAACTCTTTAAAATATAATGAGAGAAAAAACTAAAATATATCTTCCTAAACAAAAAAATAATAATTGATCTTATATCTACTACGTCAATACACTACCAATTATCACAATAAGAATTCCTTGATTGACTAAATTAAAACAGAATTAAATATTACAAATTCAAAATGAATTACAAAATGGCAACAAAGATTTAAAAAATACGTCTACTCACGTCAATAGTCGAACAAGGAAGTCCTTAACAAAATTCTACAATTGTTTTTCTTACAAAAATCCCTCTCTCAAAATCGTACAACGCGGACGTATAACATTACAACGACAATAATCAATAGAATACGCATAAAATCAGCATAAGCGAACAATTTATTGACTGGACTAATTAAAAAAAACTGAACACTACATAATAAAATCATACAATTAATTCTTAAACTAAAATTAATCAAAACAAAAATAAAATTGTGAAAATTCTCGGTAAATTGAAAAACAGCTGATCGGAGAAATCAAAACAACCAAAAATATGCTATAACTTAAAATACACTCAGCGAAAATGGGTTGTCTAACCACAGCGGTATGTTTTTGCAAAATAAATACTTACACTACTAGAAGAGCCCCAATAAAGTACCCCAAGTATTGAAAAAAACTCAATAAAGTATACATAGAACGCAAATTACTTAAACTGCAACTTTGTTTTTAATGATGTAAGGCACAACAAGTTCCTGAGAATTGACTGCAAATACAATAATCAATATAGTCTTCTCACACCATATTTAAATCGAAAATAATGTCCAATATATTGAGCAATTGCCGAATTGCATTTTGAAAAGGTAGAATGGACGTTTTACTTTAGTTTACTACGATCCGACTTAGTTTTGCCTAGTTATAGTGACAGAATTTAAAATACCTTGTATAATATTTAAAAGAACCGTAACGTTAATTAGATGTTAAAACAATTATAATAACATCTCCATAAAAAGATTATATTCTCCCGTATTTATAAGCGTTCGCAAGTTCGCCCGTTAATCTAAATTACAAACAACATAGGTTCGAGAATTGAGCTTAGTGTAATCCCCGTCCCATTACCAAGAGATTTTGAAGTAATATTATTGCAGGTAACTTTTTGCACTCGATTACTTAAGTAATTTACAATCCATTCATTTGCAACCACCTAAACCTAACATCATATTTATTTAGCTCACACGACAAAATTAAGTGATTCATGTAGTAAAAAGCCTTCTGAAGATCAATTGATAAATGTTCACAAAACAGGGACTGATCAATACTGGAATAAACTATCTCCGCGGTATTATTTAAGGTAAAACTAGTGTTGCGAGAGTGCAGGAAACCGTGTTGATTTATACTAAATACATAATTTTTTGAAGGGATTTCGATAATTTGTCTGTTACCCGCCATCGCTTCACAAATTTTTGAAAAGATATTCAATAAGTCTTAGTTTGGTAGTAAAGAACTAACATGACAGGTAAGGTTAGTCAAAATGTCTGCTGTTTCCTTTGGTCGTGTTAGCAGCTAACAGTAAATTGTCAAATAGCGTCACTTTTGTGTTTGTATGCGTTGCCGCAAATACTACTAGTGTGTTAATATGACAGCATCTGTCAAAACGCGCAAACTGTTCATATATATAGGGTTTTTAATTTGACCTAGAAGTACCGATTTGTTTCATACGGACAAAAATTGATGACATTGGTTAAAACATAAAATAGACGGAGAGTTCATATAAGTATATTGTAGTAAAAAAATTGTCATTTAGGTGGCGCCACCTTTAATTTCACTATGTATGTAATACTTATTCGATGTAAATTTGGCCTAAATCCCGCATCTAAATTATAAATATGTCTGATGTGCACATGTGACAAATACCACTTAGGGTCTATACAATGATCAACAAAACGACGTTACTATCAGAATGAAGTAGTGCCTTGCCATCTTCAGAAAGGTTTCGTATTATATAATTTAATAACACGTAGTATTAAATATAATTTATTTATCAGTAAAGGTTATAGACGGATAAGCTAGTGAAATCGACCCTTAAATTAGCTGTTTTTTTTTTCTGAAGTAACTTAATATATTCTTTGAATCTCTTATGAAAGTTTAAATTTTAATATCGTTATAAAATTTATAGTTCTACAATGATAGTCATGTATCTGGGTAGTATTAGTTATTTGGGGTGTGAAAGCATACTGTGTCATCAATGTTTAAGAAACTGGTGCAAGGGCCAAAAAGAGATGGCATGAATCAACATAAATGGAGAGAATTAATCAGATCATTTCTATAACCAATTACATTTCCGTGAGTCTTATTAATTCTCACAGAAAATTTGATGTTCTGTCAGTATTAGTATTATAATCAATCTATTTTTAAAACGTTTTAAGCCGTCCCTGTATCGCAGTTAGACGCACACGTCCTGCCCGATAGGAATTTCTGGATGCAGAGGGAGCACGTGCCTATAAGCAGCGCGTGATCTCTAAACGCGTGTGTGCACGGGAGACGCACCATGTGCGTTTCCAGAATTATGGAAACACCGGGCCCGCTGCTCTAATAACTTCCCGTTAGGTAGGTGTCTGAGGGGGTGCCGCGCGTGCACCCTCTCTTCAACAGATCGTTTTCGACGACAGATGCATCTTGCCCCCGGAACACATGCTCACGGTACAAACCTAAATGTTTACCTTCATACCTCTTAAAATCCTATTTCAGCCGTCCGCCAGGATGTTATATAGACTTGAGAATTAATTTCGCGTGTAAAATTGTTTGGCGTCTGTTTTATCAAGATGAGTATCATATACGAGCCTACCTGCTGCTCCTGGCGTGGATTAATTTCCAGGAAAATAAACTGTTTCCCGAATCAAAATTGATTACTTTAGCCCACTTTTTTTTCTTCCTTGAAAGACGTGAGTTTACATTTAACGTAATATTCCCAGTAAATATTTCGCCTAAAAACTTGTTCTGGATTTTTACCTACGAATTTAGTATTGGATCGGTCGCGTGGATGAGCGCGTACATTTTTTCATGTACTATTGAAAATACGTACTGCTGTGAACTGATTGTCCAAGCATATAAGTTTAAAGAAATTAAAAATGACAAAATTAATTTAGCTAGCTCAGCAAATATGAATTTAAAAGGGCGCCAGAGATTCTTAGATCTCAGAGTAACTTTCATGAAAAGTAATAGTGGGCGTTTGTAAAATTGACTTTCTTTAAAATCCCCAAAAATTGAAATGGTTGATTCAAAAAAATATAAAAGAACTGTAACATTAAAATGATATTTACAATCATTAAATTTATTGTTTAAAAAGAAAAAAGAAAAAAAAAAAACATTTAATTACAAACAACAGAGGAAAAAACCTTAAGACAAAAGGTCTTGGATTAAAATAACCCCTTCGTGAATTTACAATTAAAAAGGACAATGCAAATCCTTTAGCAAACAAAATGGAAGATTTGTTCCAGAAGATAAATCTCAATCACACAAAAAATATCCACGCGGTCACGAAATTTAAACCAAACTATAATTTACACGTGGAAAAACGAATATAATTTAAATTGAAATTTAATTTTAACAGCACATAGCTTCTCTTCACCTTAACCGTGGTGATTAACAATAAAATACAAATCAGCAAAAAGAAAACGGAAAATTTAAACTCTTTAAACTAAAAACACGAAATCTTCTAGAACATTTTACAATAATTACTGATCTAATATTCAAAATGCGTACACAATTAAACAAAACAGCAATAATTAAATAAAGAGTTCTTTGATGGATGAATTAATATCAATTAAACGAACAAAGGTTTAAAATTAAATGAAATTACCTACATGGTAGCAAGCAAAATGAAAACATGTACTTACACGGCCGCCATCATTCAAAGAACTCAGTGCCTCACAGGGATAACATCGTACATATAAAATTTACAACATCTGCGTGCGATGAAGCCGCAACGCATCGCAAAGAAAATACTAGCATAGAAACTATATACAATACTGGAGTACGCAAAATGTACAAATAAATGAAATTAACTTTACACAACTGAACAATAAAATACTCAAACAAAACTATTAAATTCTTTCTTAAAATTAAATAAAAATTAACATTTGAGAGAATCCTCCCGCAGCGCGGACAAAAATTGATCTCTAATATCACTGAATTTACAATCCCGGAGTGCCGGACCACAGCAGTACGCTATAACTAATTAGTAGACTGTACTCTTAGATCATTGATTATATATAATAAGTATAGATAAACCACCTCCATAAGAGACAATGGTAACGCTTAAATTTGAGCTTTTGGACCACGCCGCTATAAGCCGCCACTGTTTCCTGGTCCAAAATATAAGTGGGATATCTAAGATCTCAACCTATGTTAACCCATTAGCTTGAACAGTGTTACGCTTTTAAATAACAGATGGTGCTGTTTACCACGCATATACATTGCCTGCGCCTTATATGAAATATTCAAATTGTTAAACTTGATAATTGTAAGAAACTCTGCATTTTCTTGGATACAAACTATAGATACATTCATGCTGCAATTGTTATTATTATAATATTGTTATCATGCTACCATGCTTACCAGTGTAAAGCAAATAGCTCTATCTATCTACAATGTAAAATAAATCGTACAGGACATATAATAAGGTGAAAATCAGTATAAAAGTCTATGTTTACGTTCGATTTTCGACCAATATAGTGTTACGCTACACAGTAGCATACAGCCCGGATTAAAAAAAATTGAAATTTCAAAGAAACACATTAATTGAATTAGAAAAATCAAGTTTTATATATACCAGTGTCATCTATTTTTTATAATTTTGATTTAGAAGTGTTCTGTCTTACCATAAGATGGCATGCAGGGAGAGAAATTTCCGATCGAGGGGCGGTGACATAAAAAAAATATTGAATAGCTCGTTAACTCTCTTATATATTAACTCAGTACGCATAGAGATGTGGTAGGATGATGTTGTCAATTGTCCTCTCCCTCAAATTCAATGTTTAAGACCAGTTTAAATGATCTCATAGGCATGATAATGTTATGCCTCCATCGTATTCAATCCCTTATGTGTAAATGAAACATTTAAGTGCGGATAAAAGTGATTTTATTTAATAAAAGAAATTACTAAATGTGAATTTGTTTATAATCAGACATAAATCTTTGGATATTTATCTCAGGTAAGTCCGTGAGTCCGTTTAATTAATAACACTAAAGTTTCATTAAGTAATTCCACCTTTTGCAATTCAAATTCATAGTTTCGTACTTAAATACCTTTGAAATAAATTTTAAAAATCCCGCGTTTTCTGACCGTTCAAATGGAGTTAAGCGAGGTTTAAATAGACGTGTGAAACAGAGTAGCCAACCTTGATGGTAAATCACTGGATATTGGTTCGTAACGTAAAAACATAACAAATACTTATAAACCTAATTACATAAATTTCCCCAAAGTAACTGGAGACCGTTTAGCTATGTTACAAACGATTTTCTAACCTCAAATTTTGCAGAACGGATTAAAATAAAATTTCTTATAAGTACAATTCAATTTAGATTAGAATTGGAATAATACGTTTATTTTTTAGGTAGATTTGACGAGGAGTACCTTTTTACAGGGCCGAATTCTGCGATCATCGGTGGTCAGGACTGTTCAGGTCGGATATGGGCCCTCGTACCTCGTAGATACATCAGGTCAGAGAGGATGGGTCGCTCAGGACAGGAACATTACTCGGAAAAATCGTCGGTGAAGAAAAATTACCCAAAAATCGTGTGTAATTTGGAATAAAATTTATGTGATAAACTTTGTTTAACAGTTAACAATTATTTTTAGATTGAAATTTGGAATAAATTTGGATTTTATCGAAATAGCCGTTAAATTTTACGAGAACAAACTGAAATACGTCTGCCTCGAACAAGGCTCGGTTAGTGAATGGTTCGAATTGAAAATGTTTTAACTGACTTGAAAGCGATTGTCTCCAAGCAAGGAGTCCAACTGTCTGCTGTGAAAATCCGTTATTATAACCGAAATGAGGAACCTCCATTGTTTTACATATGAGACTGGCCATGTGATCGCAAGAACTATCGTATGTTTCAACGAAGTGAAAATAAATAAAATTACAAAATCTGGAATCACCTTACACTTTTTATATAACAAAGGTATGAGTCTCTGAATTATGAGAAAAATACATTTGAAATTTTTAAACGCTTATTACTATAAAAAATTAACAATGTTAAAAATTCATTATTGCACCTAAAAGGTAGGCAACCATTTATACACATAGAATTGTTACAGAATCCAATTTCCAGCAATTCCCATGTCTGTCTGTTGACATATCAAAGCAATTGGTCTGCCAATGCATATAAAAACATTATTAAACAAAAATTTAATGAAATAAATACTCTGTAAAAGAAATTACAACTGTTCACATGAATTAAACGTGGATCCAAAATTTGATCTGTCAAAATCTATTGTAATAATATACTATACAAATTCTAATATTCATTTTCGATGTGTAGGTGTATCACTGCTGATCATCTTGCTTCCTGAAGGGAAAATTCTAAAGGAAAATGCCTTGAAGGACCTGCCAAATGCAGAGATTACCTACATCACCTGGACATCGTCTAGCTGTCTGCTGCTACATATTATATCCTTTTTCTATTATATCTAATAAGTTTTAAAATATAACTAAGTAAAATAGAAACATTCCCTTTTTTAAAAAATAGTAGAATATCAAGTAATCTCTCCATGACAATAGAAATACTTTAATTTTTGTTTTTTATTGTAAGTTTGAATAAATAGTATTAGTAAACGTTTATTTACATAACATTATTAAGTTCTCAGTCCGGTTTTTCCCTGAAAAAGTATGAAACAACCCCAAAAACATTTTTCCTTCTAAAAAAGTAGATTTTAAGACAGGTATTTTTGTAAATATAAATCGCAATTGTGATTATGTGTGCGATTATAAATCGCAATAATCGTACCTATGGGGCGATTACTAGTGATTTGTTTACATTTTAAACAGCAATATGGCTGACAATGTGAGGGTATTTAACAGTATTTATTACGATTTGAAAATTTCTTTTTTTTTCATTTCTTTTTTTTCATTCAACAACATTTTCTAATAAAAGAATCTTCTAAACCCAAAAAATGAGATACTTTATTCTTGGCGTAGTTTCATATTTTTGACGTTCCTTCCCAGTAAACCAAATTCAAATTTCCCGCAATTATTTTTAGTAACTTCAACTTAAAGGTATTCAAATAACTACTAATGTAATACAAAACCGTTGGTAATTTCGTGCTTTAATGTTGAAATTACTAAAAATAATTGAGGGAAATTTGAATTTGGTTTACTGGGTTCGTATACAATTAAATTTTAGGCTGATTTGATGAGGGTTATTTTAGTTTCTAGACATGCAGAGGCAATTTGTAAGAAGAAAGATTTACTAAATTCAAGGACAAACAAATTTCACATATGATGCGCACGTTCTACCGATAATTTTTTCATCATAATTATATATTATCGTATTTGGTTATATATTCCTTTCTTCTTTTTTTCTTTTATATTATGTTATATGTTTATTATATTATATTTGTTTATAAAAGTTATGTAAAATAATTAGTACTTCAACTTTTATTCACAACCTTTTCTCCTAAAACTACTAATAAAAGCTCCAGCATAAATAATCTTTATTTGCGCACACACATTGCTTTATTGCATTAGTTTGGTTTTATTTTAATTTATGTACTACGGTGAAAAATAAGGTTAAGGTACATGAATTTTGATTTAAAATTATTAGTTGCAACACAATTTATACTCGATATTTTTACCGGCATATATCACATTTTTAAGATCTGTTTATTACTTTTTACGTTTTCAGATTTAGACACCCAAAAAACTACCTTTGTTTTTTGTTTCGTAGATATACATGGCTATACATGTTGTAAATTCAATGAAAGTGCTACTCTCCGCTAGAGTACGCCAATGTAGTTAGGTTTTCATAAATGCTAAAATAAATCTGACGAAACATTTAATGTATATGATAGATATAAGCGACATCTAGTGACACTTTAATTGCCTATTTTGATAAAGTGGCTGTTGGTATATCTATATTATATATAATCAATGTCCTAGATCTAGTAGGAACCTCAAGAGAATCGCCAGTTTTACTGCTGAAATACGTGCTCCTGCAGAACATAATGATAAAACATCAGGCTGTGCAAACAGTAGCAAAACACCATCATCCCCTACGCAGGAGGTTCTCACAGAGATAAGTGGAGACAATATTTCTACAGTTAAAGCTCCAGCTACGGTTCTTTAATGTTCAGAAGAAAACAAGAAACCGAATTCAGTGAGGAAAGCAAAGAGACAGGTTTGTGGAAAACGTGAAAGGAAAGAATCAAGTCAAATCTATCCACGACTGCCCATGCGTAAATAGCATTTTTTACATTTAATCCTTTGACGGAAATTACGAAGGTCAAATTTTGCGAATGTAAATCTGAGCGTAACCCGACAATGTGCGGCATCTTTGTCGCATACCGTAAAGCGTGGTATCTTTAGTATTGCATTTAAGGTAGATGTGTTCGAATATTCGTTTTATTTACGCCATTTTTTTTCTTCTTTGAGTTGATTGTACATATTTTAGTAGTATGTGAAAATTATACCCGACAGATCCAACACTGCTAAAAACTTTACCAGACTAGATGGTTCGAAATTGAATTCTGGATCTGTTGCCGCGCGCAACGCAGTCGTCTTTCATTATCCGTATCTCTAATTATACGTCCGATTCCGAAACTTATGCAGGAATGTCGAGAATTTACCAAAGATCGCGCGACCGGCTAGTACTTATGAATTAATTGCGCCGTTCTCCGGGTATATAACGAAGGACCGATACGCGCAGCTAACGAGACGGGAAAAAGTAAGCGAAACGAGATTAAAGACCTCACGGCATGCGACACTATTCATGTACGAACGTAATTCGATTCTTTCTGCGCGCAGGAATCCAGCGCCTATGTCGTTCGTATGCGAGAATGCGGTGTCGAGTTCCTTTAATCGATGCTGGAGTTTGGATTGCGTAATGGGTATTGAAATAATCGTCTTTGGGGCGCATTTCTTTTTTCTAGATTTTAATAAATTCTTGGCATGCTTCAAGCATGATGGAGGACATATTAATGTTGCAATAAGAAAAAATGATTCAGAGGCTAATGCTTCTAGGCACGTTATTTTGCTACACAGAGATTAGGAATTCCTGACAAGATTGAATTTCAAAAACTGGTATAGAGTTTGGTATCAATCGATGGTATACGATGCATATACAATGGTACACGATACATATTATAGAGGAAATGATGCAGTAGCAATTAGGAATCTTTTTTGTTGAAAGCTAGTTTAAAAGACAGAATTTTAATGTATGACTGTATGAACTAAAAGGATTCTTTTCACAAGTGGATGCAAAGTAAACACTGTCAGACAGATACATCGGCGACTATATCGAGACCAGTGTGCATGTCAAGAAGGAAAATCCATATTGACAGTCTTGCATTAGAGTCCAGAACATGACCTGCAAGCCAAGGAAGACTTTTGTGCACATTATTGGACGTAGAACGAGCATATGGTAATACTTTTGTAGCATTAATCACTAAGGCATGGAAGAATAAAGGATAGATGAAACAAACTGCAAGTGGATGGATTGTATGCTTAAAGGAAGACCAGCTTACATATCATGGAAGTGGCATTGGAGGCTCAGGTCGAAAGAGGGTGTTCGCAGGGTAGATCTTGTCCCTTACTGTCGTAGATGAGCTACTAGATAATGAAGGGTCAAAAATATTCGGATACACAGATGATCTTGTCATTCTGACCTAGATTAAATTCAACTACCTAATATGGAACAGAGAAGCAGGACGTTCTATAAATTGTACAAGAATGGACCGAGAAGGAGGGTCTCAATATAATTTCATCTAAAACGGCAAATAATATTTACAAAAATGAGGAAGTTAGATAGTCTTGGGCTGCTAAAACTCCGGTGTGAAGAAATAAAAACTGTCAGAGGAAGTGAAATATCTGGGTGTCATTGTTTACTCGATATCGACAGCTTCAGATAATTAAAACTAAGGGCGGTGGCAACACTTACATGTTGGTTAGAAGAGCTCATGCAAAACCATGGGAGTTAAGGCCAAATATGATGTACTGGACATAGATCACGGCGGATATAGGCGCTTCAGTAAACTGTTATAACTGAATTTAGCAAAATACAGAGGCTTGCGTGTTTAGAAATAACAAGAGCAATTAGGGCTACTCTTACAGGAGCAATGGAATGCCTCCCATAGCTTCCTAAAGACCGAGAATGGTACTAGGGCTGCAATATACAGTGAGGTGAGAAGATCACCTTTCCACTAGGAAAATATGCCATAGTTTGCATTATGCAACCAAAATTAATCAGAGGGCCAATACTGAGGACACTAGCAAACCCCAAGATGCAGTTAAACATATAACCTCATAGACTTGTAAGTCACTTTATTGCGAGTGACTACACAGGTAAAAATTTGACGGAGTGAAATAGGGAGTCTCCGTTTTGGAAATATTTTGTTCCAAAAAGGAGTTGCCATAGCTGAAAACAGAAAGTATTTCCTCGGTTTTATACAAAATCTCAACCAAAACGGAGATATTGAATTTACTCCGCTTTCTAGCACGATTTTCAAGGAAGAAATAATCTCCGTTTTCTCTCCGCATCTACACTACCGTATTTAAGTCCTAAATGTGAACAAATATCCCTAACATTGCATTATATTTTCTCCTTGACGGAGGTGATAATTTGTTTACTTAACAGATGTTTCTATTTCTAATACCTCAACGCCAAAAAGAGAAAGGATACCTCGATTGGGAACATTTGTTCTCCAAATCGTAACTGTTTCCCTAAACATTTTAATTCATTATTTCCACGTGGACTTACTTGCATTAGCAACAGAGATAATTTTATCTGATACGATAGTAGTATTACATACATATGGAGGAAACAACATCCGTTATTCATTTTAATTATAACAGTAGGAGTTAAAATTTCTCCATTTCGGAAACTTTTACATTTATTGCAAATAGTAAACTGCATAAGAGACAAATTGGTCCTTAACGGATTAGGTTGCCTCGGTTAAGATGTGTTTTCTCCTATGGAAAGCAAAAATATCTCTGTATTCTATCCGTTTAGTAGCAAAATATTTAACTCCGAAATGGAGGCTCCTTGAACGGATGGTCGCGAGGGAACACCGGAAAAGAGTTAAAACGGTGTTAGATTCAACTCCGTATTTTTATCTGTGTAGACATTCGGGAATCGAAGAAAACGAAAAAGCCGATGAGTTAGCAAAGGGGGCATCATCAGCTCCATATATAGGCCAAAAACTGGTACTAGCAGTGTCCAAAAACACTATGAGAACAGGTAAGAAGTTGTGTCAAGGAAAAACAAATACAAATTGGGCATGTACCTTTAAAAAGACAATTAAAGAGGAAGACTGAAGAACTACTTCAGGTCTCCTAATAGAATGTTATACACTAAAAGAACACCTACAGAAAATTGGGATCAACGCTGGACATATTATCTGCAGATTGTTTAATGACATCACAAAGACTGCTTTACCTCATCTTGTATAAATGCGGGGCTCTAGACAGGCAATTCTTGGCAAGTCAAAAATGAACCCAATTTTGATATTGGAATTTCTGCTATAATTCAATGAATAAAAGAAATGGGAGACTAAGTACAAAATGCCAAGAGGCTGTAGTTTTTGAAGAGTTCATGTGGGATGCTACACTGACAGAAATATCCTTTTCATTTAAAAGGAATTACATTAAACTAAAAGTTTTTGCGTTTTCAATATGACCAACATGATTTGATAATTTTAAATTCACGCATTTCTTCGGAAATAATATATTTTTCCGTGAAACAGATTATTTTTTTAAGTGAAAGATATTGATAGTTCATTCAAGTCCTCTTAATTTTGAACTTGAAAACTATGCAGATTGGCAGAAAACAGTAAGCATTTTGATTCAAGAGCTTTTGCCTTTTCTTATTAACATTTATTTATTTTAGACTTAAGCGTAAACACAACAAAATGCCGTGATCATTTTTAATCGAAATGAAAATGAATTATCCCCAAAAACCCCATGCACTAAGGAGGGACTTGCCGTTAGAATGTTGTTAATCCTAGTAGTATTGAAGAGTTGGTCGCAGTGAACATCCTCCTAAGCACTTTAGTGTGCTGTTAAAGAAAATCGTCTTTTCGATGGCGATGACTCCTATCAGATGTTGATCTGGTAAATATACCAGATTAGTATGTTACGATCGTAGTTTCCAGCCTATTTTGTGTGAAATATTATCTGTTACTGGAATGAAATAGGAGGTGCGCCATCTATGCGACAATTTCTCTACTACACATAAGTATATCTGCTCATCTGCTGTACTATATGGGGAGAAAACTGTTATACGAGAATAAAATGCGATATTTGTTTTTACTTCCATGTAAATATTTAGTTAAATTAATAAATACTGCGCTAGCTTCAAATAAATCTACTAACCAAATTATTTGTTTGATTGAGCACAGGAATATTTTGAATATTCCTAAATCAAGTAATAACTTAGTAACTGTAACCAAATGCATGAAAAGTGGTTGAAAACAACAAGATCGTTTTTTCCCGTGTATAACAGTTTTAAAACCTTCAAACACTATATACTGCTATAAAGTTCCTTGGCTTATAAGTAAATCAACATTAACTGAAAAGATTCCAATTATCTCTGAAATTTCTTTAACCTCGTGCAAAAAATATTCACTTTTGTTCATTATTGTATGTGTATCTGAGACTTATGCAGGTGCGAACATGGATAAAACTAAAATACTTCCGCGTAAATAAGCACTCAGCTTGAATACATGTGCTTAAATTTTCTCTTAAAAAGCAAGTTTTAAATCAATGTATACATGCGTGTCCACGCAAATAAACCAAAACGTCCGGCTTTTTTTTATTTAAAATACTGTTTAGTAATTCAATAATATGATAACGTACTTAAAAGAAACTAAAATATGTTGTTAAATATGTACATAATTATAACAATATATATTGTAATTTAATTGTCTTCTTAACTGAAGTTATACAGATATTATAAAATATTAATCAAAACTAAGGTGCATTCCATTTAATTACGGTTACTTTTCGTCGAAAAGCATGTACTTAAGAAGAAAATAGTCTTAGGGCAAAACAGCATGCTACTTTCAATTAAAATAATTCTTTTCATTGAACATGATAAAAACCAAAAGTTATAAAACTTTTCATTTAATGCAATCTCCTTTCTCAATGTACCATAACAACAAAAAAAACAAAAAAAATGATATATTTTCTTCAAAAAATCATCAAAAAAAATGATGCGACAAAATTATTCCTTAAGAAATTCCGTTTATTTATTAAAGCAGTACTTTCAGTATTGAAGAGTCACATAACAATAAAATTATTGCGTGGAAGACGCGTTTTCATTATTTATTCTGTATAAGAATCGAATATTTTTTTTTTTATTGGCCTGACAAGAGGTACCCTACAATATAGTACTCTTATTTGGCATCTAATCCTATAAATAGTTAGTAAAGATGCTTCTTTGTTTGTTTAATAAAGATGACAAATTCAATGGATCGGAAATACAAAAATATCTGAAAAGGCACTGTATACAAATTCTGCTATACCAAGACAGCAGAAGCTGCCACTAGTATTCTTTTCTCCGCCTTATTAACAATAGCTGCTAAATAAAATCCAAGTCTTAACAATTTTAATTAAATTTCAGTAATTATAACGCTTCCTAAGCAGATCATAAAAGTACATACATCAAGCATAAAATTAGCAAGTCGATTTTAACGATACCCAGATGTTTGTTTTTCCAACGATAAATTTCATTTCATCTCGACTTACAAGAAAATGAACCGAGTAGCTATATACATACATACTCCCAGGGTTTCCCCGGCTTTGAAACAAACCAATTACCCCAGAAATACGGAACGCTCGCTCTTTATTGCGATGGAAAGTTATTAACTCGCAAAACGCTAGGTAAACAACGAAGTATTGAACGCGAACGATATAGTACGCGATTTTATATTTGGTTCGCTGAACTCGCGCACACCACTCTATGCATAAAGTACCTAACAGAGATTTCTCGGAGCGAGTCGGTATTATTCGACGAAGCAGTTTCGATTATCTCGACTTCTCTTCTTCCATTAGTATATATAATAATCACAAATAAGGGGGAAAAAGTGTCAACAATGCCGCTGTCGGATAACATTTCTGAACGACGGTATACGAAAAGGCGAAGGAAGCCAATTCGGTTCGCTTCTGAGTAGGGATTTTTAATATTTTTTTCGCGATTGAAATAGAATTCATTCGAGCATTTCCTTTCGGTAGGTTCTTAGGTTTCTTATGTTAGGATGAATTTCATTTAGAAACGCGGCAAGTAAGTATATAAAAGGCACAGAAGACTGGTAATGTCATGCACAGATGAGAATCTCCGAAATACACAAGCAATTCTATGTAAATACACTGAGCGTGAAAAGTTTTCGACTTTGCATCCTTAGATTTGCATTTTTTTTTTGTAGCTTTGTTATATCAACATAATGTCAACTCCAACGAGTTATCACGAGGTGTTAGCTCAGCGATTTTTTAAGTACGCAGTTACTGGCTTGTTGCAAGTTATCAGTACAGTTACTCTTAGGTCAAGCATTTTGACAATAACAGAAAATTAATAAAGCCAAATGCACCAATGTTTGAACAATCATCTCCAGTGAAGTGTGCTATATATCTTTGGTTATATATTTGTATATAGCTACCCATTTGATTTAAAGAAAGCGACCAGCTAACGTAAACTGTCTTGTTAAATTATTCTACAAAACAAATTGCCTGAAGCGAAATATATAGAGGTATTTGAAGATATTTTTAAAAAAGTTGCTTACTGACGTGTGGAAAAACATATTGCATATTTTCAAAAAAATATTTTTTTTTAAGCCGTTGTCAATTTCGCTAAAGGTTCGTAGAATTAGATAGAATTAGAATTTATGGGGTGTACACTGTAAAAAATTACAGTAATTTTGCCATGGTAAATTAGGAATATTACATGTAATAACGTTGTGAATTTACCACAATAAATCATGTAAATTTTGTTTTACATGTTTTTTCTAGGATATTTAACATGGAAAAAAGATTTCGGTAAAATTTATAGCTTTTTCATGTAAGTTTAAGATATAATAAAAATTCGAAAGGAAAAAAACATGTACAATTTTATGTTTACTATCAAAATTTACTTAAAAATGTAAAATTGACAATTTTTTTGGGTATTTAAATTTGGGTAAAAATTTGAGGATCTTTTATATTTATTTTTACTTGAATACGTCGCAATGTGATTGGTTATTAGGTTATTTAACTGTACGCGTTCGGCAAATATACAGTTCATATAAATATTATATACGAATTTTACAGTACAATCTTTGAAAAATACATCAGCATGTGAAATTTACTAGATGGTAGAAATTTTACCTTATGAAGCAAATTCACCGGTAAAATTGTAGGCAACTTTTTTTTACAGTGTAGTTATTTATACTAATTTGGGTGGTGATAATAATACAATAAAAAAAGATAAATAGGTACATAAAGGCTATATTTATTTGGTATTGTAAATTCAGGAAACATTTTTTTGTAAGAAACAGTTCATGTTTATTTTGTGGCAGTATCTAGGTGTCATAGATGTTTTTTTACCGTAAAAAAATGTAAAAATGAACTAACAAACATAGATAATAAGTATTATATTTCTAACAATATTTTAGCGGTGTGTAAATAAATGACAAGCGTTCGCGGTAAAAAAAAAAAACTTTTAGAAATAACGAATATACGAACATCGCATCCGATTAAGTGAATAAGAGAATAAAAAATAAACAGAATTCTCTAACAACTATTTACATAGAAATATTGTTTTTTTTTTTCAAGCCCATCAGGTGGAGACAATTTTATTCCAAGTAATAATAGTTATTTTATGTAACAACCCCACACAATGTAAGTTTCCCTCATTAGTTTTCCTAGTTTTTATACCGATTTTGGTCAAGAAATATTTGGGTTAAAAATTCTGTTATTTTATTTTAAATTAAACCTTTTTGGGGTAGTTAAGAGAGTCTGATTTTATTCACTCACAATTTACTTTTCGTGGTTAGATTCAAGTTTTAATTCGTGAGAGTAACTCTGAGGTTAATTGTTCTTTTGTTCAATTTAAAGATCTTATCCGTTGAGCTAGCTAATTTTAATTTTCTTTTTCTTTGTTAAATTTCGTTTTGCATTTTCAATTAATTCAATCAGTACACAGCAGTACGTAGTGAGTACATATGTATCTCCACTCGTTACTGAATCAAATAGAGTCGTCCGCAATATAAATATATTGCTCTGTTTTTCAGAACACAATGCCCGGGATTTCTAAATTTTATTTTTTTTATAGTTCAATACTAATTTAATATTATATTCAAATTTATTTTTATTTTTATTTAGCTTGTCCGTTTACGATTTTATTATTTTTTTTTCCTTTTTTTTCAATAAAAATCAAATTAATTAAATTAGTAGTTTCAATACACCCAGCGACCTCTCTAAGTAAGTGAAAGAAAACTGTGGAAAGTGACTTCCTACCTGCTAGGAGGCACGGGACGCTTCAAAGGGGACCAGATCGTCTGTCAGAATCGTACTCCGGACGCTTATTAACGAATAGGCAGTTTCAATTTTTTCAACGAATTTTCTCACCTAACGGGCGCACCCTCAAAGCCCTTTCTCGGTTTATTAAAATTTGAAATAAGTAAATATCGAAAATCGATGTGAAACACTTACTGTACAAATAAAAGAAATGTTTAAAACCAAAACAAGCTTAAATCTTTATTTATTTACCCAAATGCTATGTTTCCTTATCAATTGAGACTTTATGATTACAAGGCACGTCAATTGGAATCAGTAAAATACTATATAAGACAATCTTTAATACAAAAACACGTCTTCAAACTCTCCTGGCATTTTTAAAGGCTAAAATGAGGTTATCGAAACGTCATATAATAAATTAAATATCAAATAAATAACGGCGCCATCTATCTGTAAACGGCAAATACTAAATTTTTAAAGCAAACGATTATCTATGATTATCGTTATTTGTTAAAGATAGCTATTTTATCAGAGATCAAACTCGGTGATATTTTTATACAACCCTTACATATAAAAATTACTAAAATACTAAACTAAATGGCGGTTCTTATAAACTAATCCCCAAATTACCGTATGGTGAAATAAATTACACAAAAATATATAAGTTAAATAATTGATGATTAAAATTGAAAGGGAACTGAATTAATTTCGTTCTGTTTTAGGTGAGGTGATTCTAACTTGAAAATACTAACTTGAAAAGGACACGACGCTTGGCAATCTCTGGCACTGGACTGCAGTTTCTAAAGGAACGGCCTCCCGGTCTCGGTCAATGGCATGGGAAGGCAAATCTGGTCGGAAGATCTTCGTAGGATATTTTTATAGGATATTTTCTTGGC
This sequence comes from Protaetia brevitarsis, assembly GCA_004143645.1. Classification (NCBI taxonomy): domain Eukaryota; kingdom Metazoa; phylum Arthropoda; class Insecta; order Coleoptera; family Scarabaeidae; genus Protaetia; species Protaetia brevitarsis. The sequence goes on along the minus strand of RXPK01002672.1, from coordinate 55,910 downwards.
AAATTTCAGGTATTCGACAAAGATTACATAAACAGGAGTTGTATCGATATTTTTACTTCCAAGAAGTATTATCTTGGAACTTTGATAATTTTTTTTAAATTGTGGCAAAAAACGTTATAGGAAGATTAAGACAATCGTCGTGTCTGGTAGCCACCAACAGAATGAGAATTCAAATCATATTCAACGGTCAACAGCCTTCAATTGTTATGCTGCAGGTCGGCCACCTGAATTTGAAAGATATCGCTAACCGACATTAAAATACCGTTATTTTCTATAGTTTGAGGGGAATACGCCAAACGTTTAAAATAAAAACACCCCGAAGACTGAAAAATCTCTCCGAGCAAAATATAACACACATAAAAAGATATATTAAAACATAATAAAGTTTACATTATAATAAAGCAATATTTAGCACCTAATGCTAATGTTGTTCATTTTAAATAACTATCTTTAACAAATTCATAATTCGCCTGTAGAGTAGGCAACTGAGTACACGCCTCACTTTTGAGTTTATTTTCTTTAGTTTTAGAACTTGTTGGTGAATGCTTTAAAATAGATTCCATACCTTAGATATCATAGAAATATATATAAATATTGAGTGAATAGCGGTAACAAAAGACACTTTGGGGCGGTGTGCAAAGTTCGATAGAAACAGTTTAACTGTTTATCGTATACCGCTATTTAAAGAAAACTGCTACAAAAAGTAGCAGCTTTTTTAAACTGTTAACCAAAAGTAGCAGAAGCAGGTTGTAGCTGCTAACCTAAAGAAGCGGTTTTATACGTCACTACGTAAAACAAATTGTTTTTTAAAAAATATCGAAATAAAATCATCTGCTCCTTGGTGTGGTGAATAAATAACAAAAAAACAAAAGAATTTTTGAAATCGGTCCAGTAATTTCAGAGTTCATATAGATTAAACAAGCTTACATTGTTTCACTCTAATAAATACACCGAAGAAAGTTGAGAATATAAGCAACCATAACAATTCGAATAGTGTGATTATAGGGGCTTTAAAAATGTCAAAATCAAATACATTGTTAGTAGCATCGTACTGTTGCCAAAACTTTTGGCGCGCCTCGTATCGATCGCGAGAGCTTGGGAATCTGTGGCGCGCGCAAAAATCCCAACACCCATTGCGGCAATATGAGCATCGGCAGGCGATTTAATTCAGATCGGACTGGCGCGCCTAACGGTAAACTAGGAGGGTGACTGCTCGACTCCGTTTTCTATTAGATGCGCTTCTCCGCGATACGGTCGACTAGGAAAGCGCGGGCTAGCCAGCAGTCGTCGCGCCACGCCGCGCCGTCGGTCGACCGGCCACCGCTCGCGTACGCTATTGCACACTACTAGACCGACTGCGCTCGTAAATTAGCAACAACTTACCTCGACCAGCGTGATAATGATGATAAAAAGTGGTGGGGGACAGCAGGTGTAATGATCGGCGTAGTACTTCCGGTCTCTCTCGTCCGTTAGGAATTCTTCGGCGATTATTCTCACCATCCTGTCGGCAGAAAAAAGGGAATTAATTACACAGGATTGTGGAAAAAGAATATAACCTAATATAGGTAGGTACATGAGATTCTCACTAGAAGGTGATAGGTACAATCAACTCAAAGAATAATGATATGGGTAATCAAAGGGATATTCTAATACATCTACTTTAAATGCAACGCCATCCATAATCGTCCCGAAAGACAATACTCCTTACGGTATGCGACAAAGATACTGCAATCCTTTCGGCTTGGACGGAGATTTATATTGGCAGAATTTGACCTTTGTAGTTGCCGCCAAAGGATTAAATGTAAAATATTTTTTTTAGTCTGGGGCAGATTTTCAATTCCCTTGTTTGTGCCAAAATTTTATAAAAAAAAAAACTAATGTGTTTTCTAAAGGAAATCATATAGTCTGCAATTACTTCATAAAAAAGCATTTCCACAATGATTCCAATAATACAGATGAGATTATTACTAAGAGAGTGCACCCGCAATCGTCCACTGCAACCACTAAGGTCTATTCTACAGTGGATTTCTCCCCATCAAGTTCAGGTCATTAAGGTAGGTTAGAATCGCTCTAAAGAAGCGTCAACCTTTCCAAAGGTTGCATACCTGATTCTTGTAACAGCAGGGTAGTGGTGGAAAACAATGCTCTATTATTTCCTCATCGTCTTCTAAACACAGTTGGCATTCTGTAGAGACAGAGATAATCATCTTGACATTTTTATGAACAAGTTGAAGCTGTTCCTTAGTTCTGACATGATTAGGTGAAATACATTCCTTCGCATGTACTAAACCAGACTTGGAGCAATTTCTGATTTCTCCAAAAATTTTATTTGTTGTTTAGCTGCCATATGTACTATGCCATTGGTCCCTGAAATTTGCTTCATGTTCCCGCAGCTATTGATCATACAAACATGAGTATTTGGTGATTGATTCACCAAATGCTGTTGGACTGGCTTCTTCTTCTATAAAGATGTTCAAGGATGGCAGTTCTAGAAAAGCTTCCAATGCCATGGATTATCATTGCGACCTTCGAATGACGTAAGGTTTTTCTGTAACTTTGGTCTGTTCCGTATTTTGCCAGCAATCTATTGCTCCATAAGTTATAGTTGGATTTAGTACCATGGAGCCAATGGACTAGTTTTGAAGATAGTTTCAGATTCGCACACATTCTCTCTTCTGTTCCATTAAGATAGCATTGTCTTGTTAGTAATCCATTCCAAATGCGGATTCAGGATAATGTCTTATCAAAAAAGATGTCTAGATATTTTACATTATCTGCAAATTTAAGTTTTACACCTTAAATAGTGGGTGGTATCAAGCGTTCCACTTTCTTCTTCCTAGCTAGTCAAGTGGCTAGCTTTCCGCTTATAGTTGTTATGATATGCAAGCAAGATCAGCTTGCTATGATCGCTTTGCATAGGGATGAGGGAATTGCATTATTGAACGCTCCTTCTATGTCCATAAATGCTGCCATTGCTATTTCTTTGGACCCGATAGGGTTCGAAATCCTGGAGACTAGGTTGCTCAATGCAAGATTCGTGGATTTGTCTGCTTGATCCGCATATTGGCGTCCGTAAAGTTATTTGAAAGAATTGATTTTCTGATATCTTCAAAAGAAAGAATATCAGGACTAATTGAACGAAAGGAACTGGGAGGGTTACGATTTCCCATTTTGGGAATATACAGCATACTCTCACTTTCGTCGACTTTGTTGGTATATAATTCCAAGAAAGACTAGTTCTGAAAAGTCTGACCAAGTGAGGGCACTAGTATCGTACTTCCCTTTTGTCTGGTTTGACTAATTTAATCGCCCAACTAACAGCATTGAAACTTCCTCATTGTCTGCCAATCAGACACTTGATTTTGCGGATTGTATAATGTCCTTTGGGAGGTCACTCATCATCAGGCATCTTGGGAAGTGGTTCTATGTTAGAAGCTCTAACGTCTATCTTTGCCAAAGCGCCATATGTTCGCTTTAGCAAACTTAATGTTCGCACCAGATTCGCTTTGTGGATCCTACGAACACTATGTCACCTTGCGTCGCTCAGTCAATGGTGGACTGCTGTGTAAGCAATTGTTTGTTGCTGAATACTGAAGAAATGCAATCACACCATTTACACGCAGCAGCAAAGATTACAACATAAACGTTAGATATCCACCAGGAACCACATTGGATGACAATTTAACTTTTGGTGACCACTATGGTAAACTAAATAGCAGGCTTGCATCTTTGTATTACATGATATCAAATCTCTAAATATCTCTTGATTCTTTAAAATCGTTTTATTATGCTAAACTTGAATTGATTCTGATGCGTTATGACATTATCTTCTGGAGCTCCTCAGTAGAGGGTAAGAGTGTTTTTTTAGCGCGGAGGAGAATTGGTAGGTGCATTTGTGGTGCAGTAAGCGCAGCTTCATGTAGAAATTTATTTAAAAATTTGAATATCTTACCATTGGCTAATTATGTTTTTGTAGCAGCACATTATTTCAGCAAAATTTAGAGTTTTATAATGCAATGACAACCAGATATTTCCATAATTTTAGTATTCCCAACCATAAAACCAAAAAAAATTGAGAAAAGTATATAAGTATATAACTTTCTACCAATGCATATTAAGAATTCGGCTTGATCAAGTTTTAAGATCAAACTAAAACAATATTTGCTAGAAAAAACCATTCTACACTGTTTAGCAAGATCTAAGTAACAATTGATGAAGTGATATTACATATAACTTGTGTCGTAGTGGGTTTTCGGCATACAAATAGTATAAGCTATTTTCCCCTTTTAAAAACGCACTTATTGCTTATTCACCTAATCACTTTGCTTGCAAAAGGAAAACAGGAGAAAAAAAAGAACAATCGAATAATGATATAATCCTGAAAATATTTCGCGCTTCCAGAAAACGGGTACAACAGATTACGTTTTCTAAGAAACAAGCAAAAGCGGAAACAATTATAGACGGTTTCATACGAGCCGGAAGAGGAAACGGGAAAAGAAACAAATGACGAATTCAAAAATGACAATTGAATAACTCATATGTTGGTTTCTGCGTTTCAGAACATGTAGAATCAAGTAATGACCATGTATAGCAGATCCAACATACGGAACTAATTACTTAAGAGAGCGATGAAGAAGCTGAACTACGTGACTTTTAGTTTTTTTTTTTTTGCTGTCTTAATAGACGAATATCCCAGGAAAAAATTAACAATGCAGACGAACAATAGACGATTGTTACGGCGATGTGAGTCCAAAGTTTCCTATATAGTTGAGCTGTTGGCTGTGGAAACAAAAATGAAAATTTCCCACTTATGCAAACTGCATTGTTTTCTACGTGATTATATATATTTTCTTCTTCTGTCATTAGTCACTTGATCTATTTTTGTTATTAACAATCGCCGCAATGTGATTTATACCGACATACTGTAGGAAATACGGTATATGTTTGTCTCTAGTATGTAAGATACATGAGACATACTCGCAGGTTACATGCATTTGCATAGAGATTATGCCGTGGAAACCTTTCGTCATTAATTTCGCATTATTTTAACGGTATATTCGTGTTTTTATTTGAATAGAATAAGCGTGAGATGGGAAATATGTATCTACAAGTAGTACATGATTTAATATGGTATTTGACCATTTTAGATATAGTAGGAATTAATAGTTTTGCATTATCCATATATAATAAGTCCTTGTTACATCATAAAATTGATGATGCAATAAGGTACTAATGATGCACTAGTACCTTATTTAGTAGTTACATTATTGATTTTACTAGCTACAACTTTTATAACGATAAAAAATTGCGTAAAATAAACGGAAGGTAATTCAGTTACTAAACATCTCAAAAAGATTTATATCATTTACGTTCAACCTGGAATAAACACCTGAAAAAAGAAATGTTTACTGACCCAAATGTAGAGTGGCCGCCTGCTAATTTTATTTAGTACCCAACCTCTCATAATACTATTCCAGAATAAACATGAAATCTTATGCTCTTGTACATAATATACACTCTCAAAATCGAAGAAGAAAACTAACTAACTATAACTAACTTGTTTAAGGTAGGTGGTTTTTGAAGTGCTTGCTTGGATTTTGTATATCTGACCTATCAAGTGTATTTGGAACAATCTTTTAGTTTTATATTCTGAATTTTTTGCAATAACGTGTGTTTTTCCTTTGTCGTAAAATATGTCTTAATTCGCTTACATTAGCTTCAGGATTTAGAAGGTATTTTAACAAAATTATTTTTATACAATGTTTATGGAACAATGAATTTCACTAGAGAGACTTTTAAAAAGAAAAAATATACAGAATTAAAACTGTAAGATTGAGAAGTTAGTCATAATTTTAAGATAAAAATTTAAAATAATTTTCATCCATGTATTTGGTTTAATTTTTAACAGCTTATTATAGCTCCAGTATTGATCCCAATTTTCTGTAGGTGTCCTTTTAGTGTCCTGTAAAGAGCTGTAGCAAGCTGCAGTAGTTCTTCAGTCTTCTTCTTTGATGGTCTCTTAATAAAGGCCTTTCCATGAATTTGCCTGATTATTTCATTCCAGTATGTTTTAAATTTTCCTTTTTCCTGAATCAGATTTGCTTGCTCTTGGTTCAGGGTAGGGATGGCTGCCTCGGATCGGACCTGTTCTTTCGGAGCTGGTTCGCTGATCGGAGTAGGTGCACCAAGTTCGCTTTTCGTAAGAGAGCGGGTTTGCGAATCCGTTAGGTGCGGTTGAACTAGATGGAGCCATAGTACTGGAGCCGGAGCTATTGCACCAGCATTGGTTCTAAAGATTTACCTGTTCACAGAATAGAAAATATCTATTCAGATTCAGTTTTCTGTGATCTTTGACCTGTTACAAAGACTCTAGTTTGGTTTTGAGAGTTTGACACGTTTACGTGTGGTTTGTGTATTGTATACCTCGCTTTTTAGAAAAAAAAACATGAAATATTTGAAAAAGTGATGGAAAAATTGTAAAAAAGTGAACAAATGGAAAAGAAGAAAAAATATCAGCACCCGACTAAATTAGGAATATTCAAATATATTAGTCGTTTTAGAGTTCTACCGAGGTCTTTTCTTGCGGCCTTGGACCGTCTTCTTTTTACCCTCAGTGGTCTGACTTCCGCCTCCCACATTGGGTATCTGCTTTGTTTTAGGATGGCGACGTGGTCTCTGTTCGGTCCACTTACCCTCCTTCATGTTTCTTTACTTTCTCAGCATCCTGATCGGGGCGCCCAGATAGTTTTTTTTTCGTACATTTTTATACTGTTGGGTACAGAATTAAATTCTCTTTTGATTTACTATAACATTCCCTACACCCATCTTCAATAATTCAATAGTTTTCTTCTAAATTACTCGTTTTAAATTGCTGAAAATTTTGACTTGGTAGGCTATGACATTAACATTACAATAAAATATTGTTTTTAGTAAATATTTTTGTTATAACTATGGCTTATTATTACGTGTTTAATGTTCAGAAAGTTGCATTCGAATTTCTAATGTATTGTAATTTTCAAAAATGTTTTGAAATGCTCTAAAATATTGATCCCATTTCCTTAATTCTCGGAAACAAATTTATTACAGTGTTTTCTTGATAACATTACTAAAAAAAAACGTTTCAAGTTTTTAGAATTTTACTATATCTATTGGTGGACCAGTGGAGGTATTTTTTATTAAATTACCGACAAGCTCTTCCTGCAACTCTTTCCATTCTCCATGAATGTAGAATGTATGGTTCATATGCACAATAATATGTGCCTTTCTGAACATTAAACGGACAGAAAACAATGATAATAACAATAATAGATAATGGTTTATTTTTCTTGTATATCCATTTTTATTTGTTTCAAAGTTACAGATCTGTGAATGTGATTGTCAGATCATGAAAAAAAATGTAATCCTAAAGTCGATACAAACTGATTTTATTTAAAAAAGTTCAATTAATAATATTTTCGAAATGTCCACCTCCTTGTTGAATGTCCGTAAGCCAACAGAAGAAATACTTATCCGAATTTCATGCTTGCTTTGTCGGATTTGCTCGGCAGCCAGATGAATACGATCCAACAACTCTTCTCGTGTGTTTGAAACTTGCGCGTAGACTAAATTTTTCATGTACCCCCATAAATAAAATCAAGGGATTAAGATCGGTGATCTGGGTGGCCATGCAATAGGACCACCTCGACCAATCCATCTTGGATAATTGACGTTAACCCAATTTCGGACAGCAATTCCGAAATGTGGTGGTGGCCCATTCATGTGAAACCACATGTCTCGCTAAACATTCAGTGGGACATCCTCTAAAAGACCTGGCAGTTCGTCAATAAGAAATTGAAGGTAATTGTCCGCATTTAACCTCCCAGGAAGAACGACAGGACCAATCAACAAGTCATCGATTAGGGCCGCTTAATAGAAAATTTCATGTTGAAATGTAGATGGGCGTATAGCTTTGGGATTTTCTGATGACCACCTGTGCAGGTTTCTCAGATTTGTAACACCACTTCTCGTGAACGTAAATTCATATGTCCAGAGGACTGTTCTGCAGAAATTAAACTGAAGCCGTGACTGTCTTAATATCCAGGTAGAATAAACTAGACGAGCATAGTGGTCTGCCTCAAGCAAACCGTGTCCCCTGCGAGAAGTGAATAGGAATATAAGCCCTCACGTTTTAAAATTCGCCAAACTGTCATTCGTGGCACTCCTAGTTGTCTAGCGATTCGACGTACACTGAGAGTTGGATCCTTGTAACAATAGCTACTGCTTCTTCCTCTAAGTCTGTTGGCAAATTTACTCCTCGGTCGACAAGGTAATCAGTCAGTCCGGACATTGTCCGTACTCGGTAAATCGGTGGTGTTCATAACTGCTTGACGTGCACTTGACGTTACAGTAGCCATACACAAAATGCATGTCCACATACTCTTGAAAAGAAAATCGGTAAGACATTTTGAATAAAGAAAACGTGTCCACTCACTAATAAGCTTTATTGTATGATATTCATGGTTCAGCACTTACGAAATAACTAAGAATCTTCTTTATCATAAATCATTTTCCAGTACTCTTTTTTTTGTAGATCTCAAAAAAAAAATACTGTATGCACTACGGCACGTGTTTGTTTATTTTAGGATAAAATTTTATTATGCGACGTTAACAATCACAGGCCTGTTATTGAACAGTATAACTTTAATTTTAAATAAAATCAGTTTGTATTGACTTTAGGATTACATTTTTTCCATGATCTGACAATTACATTCATAGATCTGTAACTTCGAAACAAATAAAAATGGATATACAAGTTTTGCGTTTTTGTTACTTGAAATGAAGTCTACTTTACACTCCCAAAATTTGAACATAACGATTTTGGTATACAAGGTGTCCCGTACCTTGTATACCAAAAAGCCAATAAAGAAATCGGGCAATTTAAATGAAATTAAAATGAGCTATGTGAAGTTGGGTATAGAGAATGCTACAGTAAATCGGTGCAGAATTTAATTCTATACCCAACAATATAAAAATATACAGGATGTACTACTTGAAAGAATTGACTTTTGCAGCTTCCAAAATTCTTTAATATGCCACTAATTTTTAGACACCCTGTATGATACGACGGACACTTTTTACTACATTTTAGTGAATGCAATGTTGTACTTGGATAGTTTTAAAATTAGGAACTTCTGGCACTTAAAGCAAGTGAAAATTAATCAATTACATACAGCAGTGTAACTGTCAAAATTTTCACAAAAATCGTGATATCTTAGAAACAGTTGAAAATAGGTGCAGAAAATCGTAGTTGTACTTGTTATTGTTTACCTACAGATTACATTAAAGATACTTAAACTAGTAAAATTAAAAGTAGTTATAGTAAAATGCTGTCCTACTTTATCCAACTTCATAGAAATAATTTTGTGATAATTTTGTAAATCAAATCGAATTAATTTCGAATGGTTCTCAATTCTAAAATGTTTCACCACTTATTGTTACTTATTGTTAGCTGGAGCGAATATGTACTTTCATATTTCAATTCTGGGATTTTCCAACTAAGTAACTTCTCATAACAATATTCAGCTCAATTCATAATTCTCCTCATGTAATAGACATTTCATTGGTGTGAATCCCATACCTATTCTCACACACATTAATATATCTATGCATCGTATAATAATGTTTTAATACAACTTAATTAGAATTTTAAATGAATCTAATAAAACTCGCGATTAAGATCTTAATATATAGTTTCGCACATCGCTAATAAAACTTCATTCGTCAGCTAATCCACATCAAGATGGTTAATTTAATTAGGGAGATCCGAATTTTCCCGGGCAAGATATACATCACACTTTCCATTCTAGCATTAATTAGGGCGTAAATTTTTATCACAAACCTAGCTTGAACGGAAATAGGTCAATAACGAGATTAATGTTAACCCGGTCTAATTTAAAATTCCCTTTCACATCCCTTCTCCTCTCTTGGGCGTTCATCGTTTCGAAAAGAAACGACAAAGAATTAACTGGGAACCGTCCAGACAGATAGTTTAGTAAGTTTAGTACGCGCAAGATCTATTTCTAGCACGGTGACAACCGCGCCGTGGTTCTCACTTTTCCTTTTACGTTCGTTCCTGGAACGATTTCCTCTAAAAGTCATTTCCTGTCGCGCGCCGAGGGAATTCGTGATCGTAAAATGGGGAAAATCGAGAAACCGTGAGGGTCCTAAGGTGCTCACCTGCGGAATAGAGACGGCTCGACCAGCAGCAGATGAAAATCGTTTTCTGATGAGACTTCTCTGTCTCGATGGTGGACGGCACATTTAAAGCTTCTCGATCGCTTGCCGGTCATCTGTAATTAAATAACGAAGGGAACGAATTAATAATGACATTAGAATATTGTCGCATAGTGAATAAGTGTCAAATATTATTTGCTGTTATCTGAAAATTGTTTATTTTATTTCGCTTTCCAAATTAACGGTGTTTATGCAAAGAGCATTGAAGTAGTTCGGAAAAACTTTATTTTATGTAGAAAGAGTGACAGCTTCTATTCAGTATGATAGAAGAATAGTTCAACGTTGTAAAATTGCTTTTTGAAATATTGACGTATATTTCAAACAGAAATAATGGTATTTTCAATAATATACTATATAATTTTGACTTTGAGATGCTCGCATTTATAATATTGTAGTAGTACTACATATGTATTTATTATTATTATTATTATCTATACAGTAAATGTTCGTTATATTCTGCACTATGTGAATTATATCCATAAAACCGGCTTATTATTAGCTGATTTTGCATTTATTTATTTATTTTCCGGTGAATGAATTTTCTGATTATCATTATTGAAAACTTACGTGACTTTATGTTGGTATATTTTTTACAAAATGACAACAATCCAATATATAGAAACGTCAATTTAAACATATTTAAATTATAGGTGTTTAAATATTTGTTATGTAAAGTTATGGTCATTTTATTTACTACAGTTCGCCCGAAAAGTCTCGAAACACCTAAATAACAATATGTCACTTAATGTTTTTAAAAAAGGTAACTTTTTATAACAGTAGTGTCACTTTTGCATTTACCTTGAAAAAGTTATGACCTCATGTTTCTTTTCCACCTTTACAAGATCATTGCAAAAACGACGCTGTTATTAAATGATAGCTGTTTAAAACATTAATCCGCAATGCATATCGAAATTCACTGAATGTAATTAGTGAAAGTATGTGTAAGCAAATATCCTATCAGTGTTCATGTTCCTGTCAGTCTTGGTTCTATATCTGTTGGCTGGCATAATATGTCTCCTACTACAATTTTAATATGTTGATGTTTTATTCGTCATATTATAATTCATTTGTGTTTTACTTTAAATGTTTGTCAGACTTTTTTATTTTTCGAACTTTCGATATGTCATTTTTTTTAAGACCTGAAGATGGCGTACCTTTAACCGAAACATGTCTTAAAAATATAATAAGCACATTTTATGAATGAAAGGATATTTACTTACACATACATATGATTTCTCTCAAAAAACTTTAATTACGTTGTTATTTGGGTGTTTCCAGACTTCTCTGACGCGTAGTATAGTCATAATATTCATATAACAAGAAAACGATCAAAACATGCAAGAACTTTAGCAAGATAATCAGGAGAATAATCAAGACAGAACAAAACTTAGTTTTTCAGATATATTTAACAATACTGCTTGAAAAAGTTATCATAAAATATAACGAAATGATCGTAGCAGATAAATTAAAATAAAATGCAAAGGAGAACTTAAAAAAAAAGTTTTTCACTGATTCTACCCGACCTTAAACCCACAAGTAAAATAATGCAAGAAACTACGGTTAATAGGTAAGAGAAATTGGAAACTAAATGCAAAAAAAGCCAAGAATCTGCAGTGTTTCTAGAGATTCCATGTCAGAAGGCTCCCACAACAACAACAAACAAATTAGTGGTAACTGAGATTTTCAAATTATGAGGGATATTGGCCAGAAAAAAAAAAATTAAAAATGCACATTCTAACCGCTATTTCTTTTAGTTTCCAAAGTTTGGAATTTATAAAGGGCATTGTTTTGCTTGTTCGACAGACTAAAAGCGGTAGTTAATTGCTTTTGAACCCGCAATTCGTTTTATTATTTCCAAGACCTTTCACGTACTTGTTTTTGTAAGTAACAACTTTTATGACTGTCATTAATATTACTAGTATTTCTATTTCGATTACACAACCATGCATATCCACAACGAGAGTTCTAGTATTCGGAATATGTCCCAATTTTCTTGCTATGAACGTATTGATTCTGTCAACACTTAAAATAGGACGATATGTCATTTTCTATGAAACATACGAATTAATCTTCGAATAATTGAATGGTGAAAGTAGCAGTATAAGAAGTGAAATACATACATATTCACGTAAGTAAGGTGCAACTGCACCGTCATCATATGAAATACGGGGATTATTGCATGAATGAAACATTCCTTTAGTCATCTTTTCATAAGAATTATTTCTTTATATATGTATATATAAATAGTAATTAACATATATTGGGTCTGTTAAAAGTAACGCATGAAAGCTTCTATAAATTATGCGCATGCAAAGAAACAATAATTTCTCCTTATTATATAAATATATGTCTGGAACACTTGCGGATATTTTTGTAGGCTTTACAGCAAAACTTTCATATGCAGTATCTATAAAATCTAATATACGCAGAAAGAAAAAACAATGGAGAATCGAAAAATGTAAAAAAATATTCTGGTGTCACTTAAGAAAACCGATTTTACCGGAAATGAAAAAATGAATTTGCAAATGAACATAAACTGAAATAAAAAGATATTTGAACATTTTTTTTTGTAAATTGGAAGATAAAAAAGTTATTGAATGTTCCTGTTTTCTGAATGAGACGGTATATTTAGAGTTCACGTAATCGCTGACTCTGAAACTTTGCGTGTTCGTCCAACAATGAAGGTGACCAGAGCCCTATCAAAGTCACCCTCGTGTGTTATAGGCCGTGGAAAAAATCAATAAGCGGTATGAGTCAAAACGTTCCTCCCCCGTAACATCGTATAACCTCTGGTAATGGAAAAATTAAACGGAACGGGCAGGCAATGCCGTACGTATTTGTTTCGATTTCTCTATATTGGAAAAAATGCTCGCAGGGCTCATGTTGTTACGTGTGCGCAGAGGGTAGGTAAGTTATAGTATTTGCATGACCGTATATTGATTAAAGTATATTCTTAGGAAAACGGGCAATAAGAAACAATAATGATCACGCAGTCATTTTGAGGCATACCTTCTTATACTGTGGTTTTGTACACAATCTCTTTTCGCTTTGGAATGTATGGATTTAGAATCTTTTATGTTTTTAGAACAATAAAAAAAAAAAATCATATGTACCTAATTTTATGGTCATTGCAACATTGTGCAACATAGAGTCTGTCACATTCTCAAACGCGTTTTTTTTTTTCAGGGAAATCCACTTTAGCGCAATACGAATAAATTTTCCAATTCTTACACAATCTGAATAATTGTACAAACAAAAGTAGGTAGTCGTAATTTGTATGCATCTTTTCAAGGCATTGACACAATTTATCATTGATTTTTATTACGTAAGCGTCTAAAAATGTGTTTTTAGTTATCTATGTGTTCACATGCAGTTAAAAGAACGAATTTTGTGCGCTAGGTGAGATAGACACAGATCTAATGTGTTAAAACTGCTACACTGAGAGAAATATCCTTTTCATTTAAAAGGAATTGCATTAAACCAAAATATATTTTAAATTTTATATGGCCAACATGATTTGGTGTTTCCTTGAAAAGGAATATAATTTTAAGTTCACGCATTTCTTCGGAAAAAATATATTTTTCGTTGAAACAGTTTCTTCTTTTAAGTGAAAGATATTGATAGCTGACTCAATTCCTCTTTATTTTGAACTTAACTATGCAGATTGACAGAAAACCGTAAGCATTTTGATTCAAGAGGTTTTTCCTTTTCTTATAACATTTATTCATTTTAGACTTAAGCGTAAACACAATAATAATTTAATCGAAATGAAAATGAATTATCTGCAAAAACCCATGCACTAAGGAGAGGGATTTTCCGTTAGAATGTTGTAAATGCTAGTAGTACTGGCGGGAGTTGGTCGCAGTGACCAACTTAAGCACTCTAATGTGCCGTTAAAGAAATCGTCCTTTCAATGGCGATGACTCCTATCAGATGCTGATCTGGCAGATATACCAGATAAGTATGTTACGATCGTAGTTTCCAGCCTATTTTGTGAGAAATATTATCGGTTACTGGAATGCAATAGGAGATGTGCCATCTATGCGACAATTTCTCTATTACACATCAGTATATCTGCTCATCTGCTGTACTATATGGGGAGAAAACTGCTATACGAAAATAAAATGCGATATTTATTTTTACTTCCATGTAAATATTTAGTTAAATTAATAAATACTGTGCTAGCTTCAAATAAATCTCCTAACCAAATTATTTGTTTGATTGAATATAAGGAATATTAAAAATATTCCTAAATTAGGTAATAATTTAGTAATTGTAACCAAATGCATGAAAAATGGTTGAAAACACAAGATCGTTTTTCCCGTCTATAACAGTTTTAAAACCTTCAAACGCCATATTTTGCTGTAAAGTTCCTTGGCTTATAAGTAAATCAGCATTAACTGAAAAGATTCCAATTATCTCTGAAATTTCTTTAACCTCGCGTGAAAAATATTCACTTTCGTTCAATATTGTTTGTATCTGAGACTTATGCACGTGGGAACATGAATAAAACTAAAATACTTCCGCGTAAAAAAGCACTCACCTTGAATACAGGTTCTTGCATTTTCCATTAAAATGCAAAAGTTTTAAATCAATGTATACATGCATGTCCACGCAAATAAACCAAAACGTCCGTCTTTTTTATTTAAAATACTATTTATAATTCAATAATATGATCACATACTGAAAAGACACTGAAAGATGTTGTTAAATCTGTAATCATAATAACAGATATATGTAATGTGTAATATGTCTTACTTAAATAGGAGCTAATACAGAAATTATAAAATATTAATCAAAACTAAGGTGCATTCCATTTAATTACGGTTACTTTTCGTCGAAAAAGCATGTACTTAAGAAGAAAATAAGTCCCTTCCGGCAAAAACAGCACCGCTACTTTCAGTTTAAAATAAACACTTTTCTGAGAAAAGGCATTCTTCTCGTTGAACATGATAAAAACCAAGCGTTATAAACCTTTTCATTTAATGCAAAAGTGTAGAAATTTAATTAAAACTTTGTCGGTATTCAGTTCAAAAATTCTTTTAGATATCAGTTCATCACCAAATTTTGACTGGTATCTCAATTTACTACACGATAAAACCAATTTGTTCAGAACAACAAAATAATTTCAAACAAATTTTATTATGAAAATTTAGTTGATCCCACAAAATATTTCTTATTTCAAATAAATAAAGGTGTTAAATGAACAAATAATTTGGTTGAATTAATCAAATATCTGTTTGCCGATATTTAACTCAATATTTAGTTAACTTTAACAAAATTTGGTATTATCAAATAAATCGGTTTTCCAGTGTATATAAAAATTAAAAAAAGTATAGATTTTCTCAAGCAAGTATTGAATTGATTGTAATCTTTAAGACCATTTATTTTATGTTTTGTTTTTTATATCATAGCACAGATTGCAATATTAATAATTTTATTTTTTTCTATTAATTAAAGAAAATGATTTTGGTGATATTATTCATTGTATAATCTAACGGGTTGAAATTGAAAATGTTGATTATTCCTGGAATTTTTACTAGTTCTGTATTCATATATGCCCTCAATAGTAAAACGTAGGTGAAGACGCAAAAGTGTTATTTATCGGCTTTCTCATTTTTCTCAGAGATGATTTCAAATTCACCATTCCATAACAATTCTATATCAGTATTACAGTCCAAAAGAACGTTTTGCATATACGTAAATAACATATTTTTTTTAGGAAATATATCCACTAGCTAGTCGAGTAAAGAAATTACAAAAAGATGAAACAGATGTACACATGAATGATGATGATCTGAAATGTAGGTAGCGTCTCAACTCTTATGGGATTCTTATCGGGCATGAAATGTCACCTACATACATGTCGATTCTGCAAACGATGTATGATTGCAAAATCGCGGTTTAAACCGTAGATTCAATAATCTTAAACTTATAAATATCTTTAAACTTTACTTTAGAGTTATAATTGATATAAATTAAAAAAAAATAAAACTCGACCTTGCCATATTTAATCTTTAAATCGCGATTGTAATAATGGCCCTTAGCAATAAATGTGGTAATAAATTGCTACAAGCTGAGCTAAACTGATTTAAAACTTTGTAAAATTAAGAAAATGGAGGAGGAGAGGAAGAGGTAAGGGCCGTGATTGGCCCCACCACTCAATATTGTCACGAGTCGCCACTGCTTTAGATCAAAGAAATTGGTAGAGTCAAATCAATATATTTTAAAGATTATTAATTTCAAATAATAGTTTCTTTAACGCGAATAACGCATGTTAAAAAAAAATATTTACACTGGTGTAAAGACGCCTTTCTATCAGCGCAGGCTCTTCTGTGATTTGTGATTAATGTCATTTTGTTCTAAGGTACGGATATAGAAACCTCAACGATTCTTTGTTTATTTGTTCAATTCAGTATATGTTTTGCGGTTAAAATTTGTGTCAGAGGATTTGCTTACGTGCATTAAACCTCAAGATTCGAGATAATTCCCGCATTAACGCCAGATACCTATGAGAAAATAACCTTTTTAATCTCTTTCACATACCACGGCATGTGTAAACGCATTTCTTTTTGCTCAGATAATCGTGAATTTAAACTATACACCTGTATGCACGGACGAAGCTTACACATTTTATACTTGCATACTCATTTACATACGAATTTCAATACTGCATCAACCGCGGCTCGACAACCGTATCTTTTGACACGAATACCGTAAATAAGCACGATCTGGATCACTTATAGATTCAACGCACCGGGCGTTAGATATTCGCATACCGAAGGCGAATCGCGAGTTTATGGGAAAACGGAGGAGGCTCAGCGATATCTGGTGCGGTAGTGAGTAGAAGTACGAAGCGGTTTCTTGAATTATTAAGAGCGTTTTTCGTTCTGCGACCGAAGGAGAGTTCTCTAGGGAACACTTACATAACTGTTTAAGTAAATACTGCGACCACGACTTATGTGCGTAGATATGTAGTTTGTAGACGATCAAATAAAAGACATAAACTCAAGCAAGTCCGGCGTATGTATAAGTGTATAGAGTCTTGATTGTGGGAATTTCTATTTTATTTCGTTTGTTTTTTCGCTTTTATATACATTACGTAATTATTAATAATATTAGTTTGCAGTCTATGTTAGTTAGAGCAGTGCAAGTTTGTAAATATATATACCTGACATACACATAAATTTTATTTTATAATATTTGCTTTAATAATTATTGTGAAGTCACATAATCATTTCACTATAATTAGATGTATATATAGAAAATAAAAGTTTTTAACATGGCAATTTGTGTGTAATGATTATTGCAACAAATATATCTTATAACGGATTTAATTTTATCCTTGTATCCATGCATTTAATTATAGGAGGTTAAAGTAGAAGAGTGAGTATTCGCAAGAGAAAATTGTGAAATATCAAATGAAATAGAAACAAAACTTTAATGACCCTTACATAATAAGCAATTCTCAAATAGAATAGAATAGTATAGAATAGAATAATTTATTTGGTTAGCAGACATATAGTGTATACAGGGTGTATCAGATATAGAGGTAAATATAATAATATGTAGCGGCTGTAATCATATACAATCAAAAAGTCTTAATGCACAGGGGGTCTATCTGTAAGCATTAACGAGAAAAAAATATTTTGTAAATGCCGTGGGCTAGAGCCGCACCTGTGCCCAACCTAAATGCTGTCCCGAGTTTACCCCCACATACCACTATCATTCAGCCATTACCGCTGTTAGTTTTATTTAAATTCTTCCCGTCTCGAAAAAACGATCCTTTTCAGGACCATCATGATTTCATATAAAGAAAATCGAAGCTTGATGCATCGGCAAAAGCGCGGGAATGTATAGATTCATTTTCGCGCAATATCATAGTAAAAAGGCGTGTTTGCAAATATTCTGTATCTACATTTATTTCTGTGTAATTCGATTCAATACATTTTGCGTTATATGATTAAATAAATTCAAAAGAAATAACTCAGATTCATGTGGTACCGTTTATTAACAACTAACTCTCGATTCGACAAAGCAAAAGAAAAATATTTACGTTTCTTGTAACTACTGAAGTCGCATATCCGGTGAAACTCGAACGTCTTATCAGGATATTCAACATAATACTTTGTAAATTTATGTAGAATGCTCTTACCAAAAAAGAAATGTTTATTTTATAAAAAGAAGAAATTTAAAATGCCTCAGTTTTGCTATTTTTACAAGGGCCTTTACTTATTCAGAATGACGTTAAATGAACTTACGGCATACCATTAAGAATAATACTAGATGAGTGCAATGTATTTATACATAAGACCACGTTTAGCGGGTGCTTAACATGACGTTTCTTTGCATCAGGCCCGGACTTAAAGAATTTTTGGCTCTAAATTTTACTTTTTTTTATTCTTTGAAAATTTCATTTCTATGAAATCCGGTTTCGGTGGGTTTGTGCTTTATGTCGTGTAGTTAACACCCAAGCAAAATTTACTTTTTTATTTGATACACCCTACATAACCAGTCACAAAAATCAGGTAAATTGAGAAAGAAACATAAAAATAATTAAACTAAAATAAAATAAAACTAAATGCAACTTATAAACTAAGCTAACTAAAATTATAATTGAAGTACCCACTGCACAAGATTCTGATAAATCATAACAGTTGTGACACAAAAGAAATTCCCTAATCTCGTTACGAAAGCTACGAAGTGAGCTTTGTTCTTTAATTTCGGCGGGTAAAAGATTATAGATTTTAATGCCCATATTCTTTAAACCTAAGCTCACAACAGAAAGTGTACATCCTGCTGTATGTAGTTGGTCTTTATTTCTTGTAAAATGATGGCAATATTCTGAATTTAATCTGAAAGCATCTCTGTTACTAAATATATAAACTGCTGCCTCCATTATATAGATACAAGCTAACGGCAGTATTTTAAATTTCTGGAACAGTATGGTCTACATGATTCACTGAAATGAGAACCCATTAAGGATCTAAGTATTGCTTTTTGAGCCAAGAACACCTTGGTGGCAGCTGCTGAGGACCCCCATAACATAATTCCATATCTTTGGCGAGAGTGTATTTCTGCATAATATAATGCCAGTAGACACTCCACGGTTATTCGCAAACGCAAACAACGAAATACGTAGCATTTACTAGCTAAGCCTTGACAATATTGTGTATGTATTCAGTATTGTCGTTGATTGTCAGGACAGCTATGTCATCGACATAAATGGTTAAATACATTTCAGATAGAAAAAGTACTATATTATTAATATATAGACTAAAAAGAACAGGTCCCAAAACTGATCCCTGCAGCACTCCCACATTGATCGATAGGGTGTAAGATTTAGTAGTATTTTATTTTATTTTATTTTATTTTCTGGCGTGATGTGTTTTAATCTAACAAATTGAAACCTATCACATAAGTATGAAGCAAACAAATAGGTATATTCTTTTTTCTAAAAACTGGCTATTTGCATTGAAATAACAGATGGGAAAACTTTAAGAGCATTAAAAAGCACACCTTTCAAGAGGAAAGATTTTTATTTCGAAGTTTACACAGAGGCATTAGAGGGAGGGGCCGTTATGAATAAGAGAAAGTAATGGCAAATGCTTCATACAGGTAGTATTTTCTATAATAAGTTGATGTTTAATATACAGACTAAATGCTCCAGTAGGAAGCAAATATTTTCGCTAAATAATATTTGTAATATTTACTCTTAATCTATTCGAATTGACAGTTGTTGCTTTTGTTAGAGGTAATTTAGAAAATAAAGGCAAAAATGAGCAGTGATAGTGAATAAATTGTACAATACACTAATGAGAATGATCAAAATGCACTAACGGCAATTGTAGTCATCCTTCGCGATTATAACGCTTTATTTGACAAGAGGGAAAAGCCAGGCATCGCAAAATTGGGAGAAGAAGGAATTGGTGGTAAAACAACTTTTAGCAAGTTATTTCAGAAATGTTGATGAAGATACAAGTATCAAAGATGTAAGTGGGCTGGGTACATATCTTTTGGATGAAATATAAATTCTACTTTCTATTTTGTTGTACAAATATTGAGAATCTTATGATTCTTGTATATATGGGGATCCTGCTTAACGAGGGCATAACGTTAAGCCCGCTTTACAGTTCGCAATCTTTTCGCGCATGCTCTATTCCGTGTATTGCACGCGCAATACAAGTAAAATTGCACCCATCAGCTGATCGAAATCCATTGAATGCGCATGCGCTATTTCAACTGCATGCAATAAAAATAATTGCGAACTGTAAAGCGGTCTTTATATATCCTTTCTCCCCCAATAAATACGCATGATTTATGTTTGGGGTTCACCATCGGTTTGGACGAACCCAGTAAGTTAAATCTCAAATCGTAAATAAAACACAAAAGTCAAAAGAGTATAAAGTATATTAAATTGACCACTACAATATTGTTTCACCACACAGTGGTTTCATCAGGTGAATGAAATTAACTAACAAAACATAATATGACACACTATTTATAACTTTAACCTAGGAGTGAGGAGTAATAAAAATCCTTTTGTTCATTAAGCGCTAAACCTAACTTACTATATCTATTAAGTTCTAAACATTCAAATAAGTCTAATTTCTTACTTTTCTTATTATGAACATACAAAATATCAAAATTATTATTAAATGATTAGCAAAAGTTGATCTGTCTTTTTATCTATGTAACTTTTAGTATGTTCGGAAATACGCGTAATAAAAGATCTACCTGTCTGTCCTATGTACAATTTACCACACTCACAAGTTAATCTATAGACACCAGAGCAAAACTTTCTATCTGTTTCTTTAATATACCCCAAAATTTTTAACAAAGAACCTGTTATTTATATTTCCATTACTTATTTCGGCAAAACATCTGAGGTAATTGGTAAATTTATCAAACGTATTAATAATGTCTACGTTTCATATAAAACTAATATTAGCATGTATTTAAAGAATAACAAGGACAAAACAGAATATTAACAGCTTAATGAACAAAGGGGATTTTTATTACTCCCCACTCCTAGGTTAAAGTTATAAATAGTGTGTCATATTACATTTTGTTAGTTAATTTCATCCACCTGATGAAGCTACTGTGTGGTGAAACAATATTGTAGTGGTCAATTTAATATATTTTATACTCTTTTGACTTTTGTGTTTTATTTACGATTTGAAGATGGAGTTTAAACATGTATCTCCCCATTCCATTAAGTTAAATCTCTGCCAGATTGCGAACTTTTATGATGGAGTGCAACCTAAGTAAGAGGGCTGAAATGGACATGGGAGCACAATAGGTCTTTCTGGCTGAGTTGCCTTCTTCGGGTCTACACTCGCCCATGGATACAAAAAAAAATCCTAATGGAATACTAATCACGAATTAAATTGCATGAAGCTAATATTTCCTCGCACTATTTGGCAGTATGGGTTAAAAAATTTCAAATAACATAATCACATCCTTGTCTCTTTCAAAATGAAGTGTTAGCACATGTTGGTGAACTATTCCTTCACAGAGGGTTAAACAAAATGATGTGATAAAAGGCTTTACAGTTCTTGAATAGATTTTTTTCAGGTTTATGATTATAAGATATCGAATGTACTCACCACATAGCTACTTTTTAATAAAATTAGATATTTATTATTTACTATAAATCTTCAATTCAAATCTCTACTTTGGATTTTACTACCCAAAAATATGGTTTAAAATTTTAAATGAGACATTCCGTATATATTTTTCCATATTGGGGTTCTAAGTCTGAAACCAGTTAGTTTTCGATTCCTTGAGTATTTTAACTTTTATTTTTTAATTAATGCTGTATTCATTACTCTAAAAAATCCCTGTACTTGTCAACATAACACTAATGAATCACAAATAATCTTACACATTTTTGTTTAATGCATCTATAATTAAAACGCAACAAAATACACCGTGGCAGCTTTATCATGAAAAGGGATTGGGTACTGCATAGGCCTGCTGCTTTAATTTTGAAAGAGAATTTTTGACGATTTTAATGGTACTACAATGACAAGTCATTTCTCTCGAGTTTAAAAATGTCAAACCTTAAGATTATGCGTTAAAATTTTTATTTCTATGGGGTAAGCTGTTGCTACTGTAAAGCAATAGATAACTTTTTGAACACCTATCAATTTTAACACCAAGAAATAAAGTGATTCGCCTTCATTAATAATAATATGAATGTATTCTGGATGCTTTTTAATATTTAGGGAAATAACTTTTACTTGGGTTACTACTTAATTCGGTTTCTTCGCAAATTAAGGCAGCGAAACCATGACGTTTCCTTAATAAACATGTTTTATGAAAAAATAAAAATAAAATCTATTTGTTACGTCCTAAGTGGACATATAACAAGAGGGTGTAACTTTTATTATTTTTTAGAACAGTAAAACGTTTTAACGTATTCGCGGTACATTGATAAATATTGTTTTGTAATCAAAACGTTTCGGAAGAATTTTTTTTCGAATAGTTCATCTACTTGCGCCTGAACTTAGCTTAGAACTTCACTTTGATAAATTAACCAATTCGACGCAATACACATAAAGATCCATTAAACTGAGTTTTAAAAATATATTCATAAAGCTTTTGGATGATATTCAAACAATTTGCGGGTGGTGTATTTATTTTTAATTACAAGAAATGTAGATATCTGCAATACAATTTAAATTATTCTTATATCGATATGCTATGAGAAATAAGCATCTATTTATAGCACTTAATTATCCTGTATTAAAACTCAAACTCATGAAGATTAAAATAAATCAAATAATACAGATTCCGAGAATGTTAAACGTCGAGCAATACATGTAGATAAGTTAATCAATAAAGCCGAAGCTGTTTTTTTGCAAAAACCCGACGAGGCATATCGACGGCATTCTTCAAGCCAGAATCATGACCGCAATATTAAATTTACCGCCGCATTTACCAGCAAATTTCAACAAGTTTGGAAAACACTGCTCTTCTCCAGTCCGTAATATACAACTGCGAGCCTCCATTAGCGATGGCAATTCCGCATTTTTTCGAAATAAAATTCTCCCACTTCTTTTTGTGAAACGAAAATATTCAATAATGAGATGTTAATAGAAGATAGGGCGTTACAGCTATAATAATACACAGATAGGAGAAAAAAAAGTCACACGTAAAACTAGACGTTAATTTGTTTAATTCCAGTGGTTGTATACGGTTCATTTATTTTTATTCGATCGCCGGCACAATTCGACACGGTCCCACAAGCAAGGAATCGCTCAGGGTCCCAGAGAGTCTATGGGAAAGTTGGCCGTCTGTTGTTGTGGACGATACAGGCTGGTGCTCCTTTTATTTGTACGAGACTCTTTCCCAGCCGCTGTTTGGCGCTACCAAATTGAGAAGAGTTCTTTTTCTTTGTTCAAAAATTCTCTATTCTAGAACAAGCAACGATTGGAAAATAGCCATGTTGAATTGATTCGCAGAAAATGTTTAAAAAAAAAAAGATATTGAATGAAATGGAAAAAATGAATAAGGAACAGTGGATCACTTAATTAATTTAGGAACAAAATAAAACCAATACAGAATGTCAAAATGTTATGATTACATGAGCATCAAAAAAGCAAAGAAAGCAAGGTTCATGAATCTTGTTTTATCTTTCATTTCTTTAGTTAAAATGTCAGGAAAGGTGGTATATATGCAAACTAAGCTTCATGAAACTTGGTTTAATTTGATATCGAAACAAAATTTTTGTAATAATAACAACATTTTTAAAAATAAGTTTCTAAGTTCATTGTTCTAAGTTCCTGATCGATATTTTTCACGCTTTGAATGAACACAGTAATTATTAAATCGTGTAATGTTGTAAATATTAGTTATTACTTGTTCTGCTTTGCCGAACAGATTCAAATATAAGATTAAAAGTTAATGAACGGAGATGAATTACTGCATATCTATCTATAACTCACCATCGACATCAAGCACATTTGGTTTCTAAATCTTTTACTTCTAATAATGCTGAGGTCACCAATTTTGTTCTTAATATCAATTCATTCATTTTCTGTCAAGGTTCACGGGAAATCAAACTAATTTCTAAATTGAAATCCAGACAACGAACAAGCTTGTCTCTTTCATGGTACATTTTGCAACAGATTATCAGGTGCAATTGTTTTGCCCTACCAACAGAAACTTCATTCCTAAGCTTTTTGCATATCAAAGTATATTTTTGACGACATTCTTTCAAACTAAGGCTAACAAATCTGGCTCCAGCGTCATGTGTTACAGGTTACACAAAACTTTCGAACAAAGATCAATGAAATACTGATTAAATCTTAAAATTGGTACAATTTTTTTCCAACAGACATAATCCTAATTAATTTAATCTATATGCCTGAAAAAAAGTTATCTTCTTTGGTCATTCTTACGTATAAAGTCCCTTTATATTCATTTACCTATGAGCACGTTAAATTTCACACAAATATTTGATCTGATAGACCACATTATATTCTTACAGAAAAATTGTATACAATGGAACACGAAACGAAATGAAGATACAAAATGAAGAGGCAATGTTAAGTCCAATCTTATACATATTGGAATCTTATACATTAACATCATTCTATCCCTAAAAGTATCAGTAATTGGGACTTTTACCTTATAACACTGTTTTTAATTGCGGAGTTGTTAGCCTTCAGACATTTATAACTTATGGAAGGTAACATTTGCGGAATGTACCAACCCCAAAATTGACAATACACCGAAAACAGTGCTATAACAAACTCCATTATAGCACGTTTGCGATTGCGCAATGGCTTTATTTGGACACCGAAATAAAAAAATATGTTTAGAAAATTCACACTTTATAAATCCTGCAGGAACATTTTTGAATTTGTTGTCATGAAACTTATACTAATTTATAGGAATTATCATTACAATTGCTGATAATTTTAAAATATTTATTTTCCTAATTTACTAATTTAAAATTATTTTCACTAAAGCATTTGCTTCGATATGTTAAAGAGAATTCTAAAAAGACATTATGGGATTTATTTTTTTGATTGGAAACAACGTAGTTTTATGGATATTGCTGGAAGGACTACTCCTGGTCTTCATAAACCTTCTTTATTTTATCACCACTACTATATGAAAAAACAAATTTTCACATCGTTTAAAGGAAGACACTAACACCCACTTAGAGAACTATAATGGTACATATTATTTTACGATTACACCTCGTATAAATTCGTAAGATAGCAGCGGGAGCTGTACCACGCAAATCAATTAGCTCAAGTCACCTTAAATCACAAGCACCGCACGTTTGAAACATTAAAATTATCTAGATCTGGTCGGAAAGTACAGACCGCGCGGGCTCGTAAATCGGGCATCACGATAAAAGAATTCGAGACTTATGTGTATCCTATCCACGGCCTGTGAGATCTACGTAATTAATAAAATCGTTAAATCGACGATTGGAATACTGAGATCTTACGATTATAAACACACATTACGATAACGGGACGGTGGACGGGGAAGAGTAGTTTTGAATTGCAAGATTTTGCACTATCTGTGATAAAGTTATAAGTTTTTATTTTACACACACCATACTGAACGATTTTTTGCACTGTTCCGTAAGACACTCCCGTTAACTCCATCATAATATAATGTTCCAACAATTGTCTCTGTTTTTGTCCCATAATTCTCACTCTTCAAATGATTGTATAGATTCAGGCTTATCTGCTGTGTGTTAGTAGAGGTGATGATATACAGGGTAGCGAAAAAGTTGTTGGAGATGTTGGATCCGAAGAGGATATTGAGGTAGAAGGTATTGGTGAGTTAGAGGTAGAGGCAGAAGTAGTCAACAATTCCCAAGAAGAATTCCCAGAAGTAGTCAACAATTCCCAAGGAGAATTCCCAGAAGAAGTTATCAATTCCCAGAGAGAATCCCCGAATGTTGTTAATCAACTTGAAATCGATCATGAGTTGAAGTCTGAAGCTGAAGTCGAGGAAATTACGAACCAGATTGTATCCTTAGAAAATAAGTTGCCTGTCATTGTTGTCGATGATGAACACTCTCTTCAAGTCGAGTCAAAGCCTGTCCAGATCATGAATAATCCCGTTCCTGAAGTCATGTTTGGGCATAATTTAAAAGAATGTTTCTGTTTTTCGAGTTATCCTTCTGGAATTACAAGCGAGAGGTACATCCATGGAGTGGAGAAGTTCTTCATGATGCAGACACACCACTGCCACACCGACTGCCACACCGATTGCTGTCCCAAACTGAAGCTGGATGGTATGTTGGACACTCCCACCACGACCCCGGGTAGTTGTCAGCACCCGGAAGTGACGTTTTCACCCCTGTGTGCGGAGATACGGTATTGTTCGTTTTGTGCGGGAAACTTTAGAATATTGTTTTTTCGTGTGCGTACAATTTTTAAGGAGAAACACTCAATTTTCGTCTAAACTTTCGTTTTCCCCTTAATAATTGGGAGATGTGCTGTGGACTGGCACCCCGGTTGTTTGAACTCTATGATGTTATTTTTCGAAGATCAGGCTTTGGCTATGCCGCGCGCAAATTCTCACAGAAGTTTTTTTTGTTTTAAATTAGTTTTTGTAAATAGTTTTGTTTGATAAATTTAAGTATTTATCTGTTCAGTCTTTTAGTTTATTTTCATTCCTTAATATGTTTAGCATTTGTTTATCTTGTTTTATTTCCTTCTTAAAAGGCATATTCGATGATCTTTTGCGGCTGTTGCAGCGCGCGCATTTGTTATTTTGTTATATGTATGCGAGGTTTTGGGCCTCTTAGGGAGAGAGTTATCTGAATGTACGCGGCGTTGGTAGATATTTGTTTCGTTGCTCCAATTTTGCATTTGTTCAGTAAAGATTTGTTCGTTAATTTTTGTTATTTTGTTCAGCATTCAGATTACTCACTAGTTATTAATAGGTGTTATATTGTTGTGCACAAATTATATGTAAGGCTCGTTAATAATTTTCGTTTTAGAAGTGATCGCGTTTAGAGTTTAAATTTTCCGTTTTTTTTTGTAGTTTTCAAATTAATTGTAGTTTAATCACCTCGGGGTAGGTGAAAAGAAGCTTTGAGCTTGTTTTAAATTTCATTTTTAATTTTGCTTGTTTCTCCACGTGTAATTTAATTTAAATTTTAGTTTGCTTTGAATTTTTGAGATCACGTGGATTTTTTGTGGTATAAGAAATTCCTTCTAGAACGAATCTACCATTTTGTTTGCTAAAGGATTTGCATTGTCCTTTTTAATTGTAAATTCACGAAGGGGTTATTTTAATCCAAGACATTCTGTCTTAAGGTTTTTTCCCCTGTTGTTTGTAATTAAATGTTTTTTTTTCTTTTTTCTTTTTATACAATAAATTTAATGATTGTAAATATCATTTTAAAATAATAGTTTTTTTTTTATTTTTGATTCAATCATTTCAATTTTTGGGGATTTTAAAGAAAGTCAAATTTTACAAACGGCCACTATTACTTTTCATGAAAGTTACTCTGAGATCAAAGAATCTCTTGGGCCCTTTTGAATTTTTATTTGCTGAGCTAGTTAATTTAATTTTTAATTTAAATTTTCACTTTTCATTATATGCTGGTACCTTCAGTTCACAGCAGAGTTTCATCTCTTTCAATACAAATATTCCTATATAGAGATTGATCACTACTTTTGGAGACAAAGTACAGTTTAACAACGTTTGAATCAATGTTCCCACTTCCTATGTGCAGTACCTTCTCTCTTTCGATAGACCACGTACACAGTAACAACTAACTGGATTGTTTTCATTCAAGACTGATGAAAATAGCCTTCGAACTGTCTACTGCAACTACACATATGCGCGTGCACGACCAAAGGTGCTAGTAAGTACTAATTTTGCTTATTTTTAGCTGCACGTTTAGACGAATGTTAAAGAAGGGAACAGATGACCAATTTAAAATGTTCCGTCGAGTGTATTTCCTCCACTGCCTGTTATAATCCCGAAGCCTGAGGAAGATGTGAATCGTCCACGAATAAAAATCTTATTTTTAAAGAGCCGTCCGTCGCGGGGGAAACATAATTTTCCCAAAGAAAATAAACGCCGAGTATCTCAGATTGCGCATTTTAACAAATCTCGTAACACCTCTCCCTTTAAACAGAAGCGATTTTTCACTTCTACTTCTGTAAACTCTGTAAAGTATACATCGTTAAATTTGCCTGCTATGGATCAGGATTCGATAATATCAAAATAGATCGGATGGCGTAAAATGGTTGAAACGATTTTGGTGTTTTTTTTTTTTTTTTTAAAATAAGCAAAGCACAGTGGATATTGCTAGTTTCAAATGATTGTAGTTTGAAGTGCGTTTAATAGTTCCTGAGGAGTATATGGTGTAATCAAATTGTTTTTTTTTCGCATGCAAACGAGTGTTTTTGGATCAAAAGAAAATGTTCGTAATCGAGAAACGATGAGCTTTTTTTCCTGTAAAATCGGAACTTCTAACCAATTGTAGAAACTTTTACTGATGGTGATAAAATCAACTGAATAGAGGAAGTTTGACTTTCGTTACTTTAGTCATCTTTGTATGTGTAAATAGAAGTCTTCATTTCTAATGTATACAATAGGTACCGACGCGTTTAGTTCTGGAGCAAACGGCACTCGTAATGACATGATGCAATGCTATTCATTGAAAATAATCGTATGCGAGTACTAAACTATTCAAGAATAGTAGTATTAGTTAGTACAATAATTGTGGATGGATCTAGTTGCTTTCTTTATTGCTATTTGTTTTAGGTAATCGTTTGATAGCATATAGAACCGATAACAATATCTTGACAAGTCTCTTATCGTGTTCAGTCCCCGCTTTAAGTTAGATTCCAGTGTAACACCAAGAAATCTAGCAGAAATGTCGTTATCAACATGCTTAAATGGCACATATATATCTGTACCTCAGAGACAAACTTGGTTTAAGTCCTAAATATGGCGCAATCGAGTTAAGTATGTTAAGTTAATATACATACAATGATCTTTCATTGCTATCATTTTTAGTTTTTTTGTATTGTTTCATTAAAAAGTTAGACACGTTTGAACTATATTAAGTCACACCTTAGTCTTAACATAACAAAAACGCGTCTACCGTAAAATGCCGAATTTTGGACTTAACATCGCCTCTGAGGTACAGATATATATATTCCAAGATGACAGTGAGAGACCATGACTTTAATTTTTAAACTTAAAATAAATATTTGCGGGATTATTTTCAATCGAAACCTACGCTAAAACACAGCAAAAGAAACTATTATAGGAAAAAATACAGGGAAGGTGTCAGTAATTAAGACAGGTCGGAAATTGGTATTTACCTTAATGTAGCGCATTACAGCACTGTTTGCAGTGAATTTTGGGATTAGAACCTTTTTTGGAACTATCAACCTGTCAGAAGTTATTTTATGGTTATTTTGCTGTTGGTTTCATTCACCACAGCAGTTGCAAGCTGATGATTGTAATTAAAACGATGAATATATGATTTTATTATTGATGACAAAAAAGAATGTTTCCACTGTGTTTGTTTGAAGTTAGTGTAGGTTAAAAGTAATGGCTCTTTTCTCTTCTGGTTTTTTATTGTAAAACATTATTCTGAATTCTGTCATTAATAACACATTTTTGTCATATTTGTCACTATCTATCTCAAATTTAGTGTAAAAATTAGTGATAGTTAAACCTGTGATTATTTATCATCAATGCTTTTTTTGTCTCTCTGCTCTTTTGATTTGCGTGGACAAACTTTACACCTGATAGTATATACGTTTATTATAGTATATGTTAACTTGAAAATACTGCGCGACAATTTTCTGTGTCTATTTCAAACCGCACAAAAAAACGAACGTAATCGACACAGGCAAGTAGTTCACCGTTGCGCTGAATAGTAAGATCCTTAGCTTGCAAGTTGAAAGGTAGAATATGTGTTTTATTGGTGTTTAATGTTAAATTATTTTTTTGAAACCATTCATCCATAATTCTGAGATTGTGTTCCAGATTATTTTTAAGATCTTCACATGTTTTCTGCCGCACAATACATGAGGTATCATCCGCGAACAACACAGCAAGGCCATTGACAACCCCCGGCAAATCATTGACGTACAGCAACAAGAGCAACGGACCCAGGACAGAACCTTGCGGTACTCCATGTGAAATTGTACGCCAAGGTGATGTAATTTGCGTTCCTATTGAATTATAGGCCGCCACACATTGTCTCCTGTCCGCCAAATATGACCCCAGAAAATCCCTGACCACACCTGTAAAACCCATCATTTCGAGCTTCTGCTTCGAGCTTTCCTTAGATAGCTGTACAATGAAAATACATATTGTGCATGTATAGCGAAAGCGAATTAATAATAAGAGTAAGACCATTGGTCACGATTGTTTAGGAATTTTAACGAAATCTAATATTTATTGTGGCGTTCCTTTTGACACAAATCGCAATTCAATTACCTCATTTGTTGTGACTCAGCGAAATGTGCGTTTCATGTATTTGGAATCGGTTTGGTGACGAATGTTTAATATTTTTCTATATTGATATGTATGGCACCTATTAATGCAGTTAATACAGTTTTTTATATAATTACTTCATACAAAATTGTTGTAATAATAAATAAAGCATTTTTTTTCTGTAAGTATAAGGGTAATAAAGTTCAATGTTCCACTCAGCGCTATTTTAATTTGATTACAACTCTAGCAGAAGTAAATATATACGTATTTTCAAAAAAAATCGATAGCAAACACTTAAAATTAACAACCGCTAAGTTTACAAACGGAAAATCCACGAGAACCTATTATGTTTAGATTATAATGCGCGCTCTCTCTAAAATAAACCTGGAGAAACTATTTCATCGATTTCAACTTCGATGTTATCTTCTGAAGGTCTGCGTTTCGTTCCATCTCCGACTTCCTACTTTTTTTTTTTGCTTTCTATTTTCTTCTGTTCAATCTCCTCCACGTTTCTTCCTCTTTTATTTCTGCCGTCCACGAAAACCGGTGTATTTATATAACGCGGGAGTATACGAAATCTCTTAAGGAAGGGAGTCTAGGAGCTAATAAATTGAAATGAACCGAGACGGTGCGTCGCTGAACGGACAATTCTGGGATTACCGGTATATAAGAGAGACGCGGATGATGTCCCCGTGGTGTACGCGTGGCTCCAGAAATAGCACCATTTCACTCCTTTTTTATATATACATATGTACTTAGTATATTTCCTGGATATACGTTTTTACCTTTTAGGTGTATGTCAGGAGCTTAAAATAGGTTTTGGATATGTTCAGTAATACGTATTGTAATAATAAAAATAATAAATAAATAAATTGATGAATTAAATCGTCAATAAATTTTTAATCTTAGAGTCGTTAAAGGATTCGAAAGAACGATATAATTCTGACTTTTCGACAGTGTGACCACTGTGCGCACTATACAAATTCCTGTTTATCTGTTTGGATGTAAGTATTTGCCGAAAAATGAAATGATGTTCGATATAAAAGTGTGGTGTAATAAAATAGTATCAACGCAAACGCAGATTCTCAAGTAAATTTTAACTCGTATATTGCAAATCAAATAAACGTGGATTATTAAATACAAATTTAAATGAAAATTGGATCTTAACAGATATTTTAACTCTTTTACAAATACTAGTGACGACTTAACTTCTGTTCTAATTGTAAAAATTGATTAAAATGATGCGAAAAAGTCATCATCTGATGGTGTTTGGTCAAGCTAAAGCGAGATCAAATGTCATCATTCATTCATTCAAGTTAGGGTGGGCACTTGAGCTTGGTGCTCATTGTACCATCCCTATTGATTCTCTTATTTCCACTCGAGCAGCTTGGTGTTCTCTATAAAGCCTAGTATCTTGCCCAGTGGAAACTTGAGGACCTTCGAGGGCTCCAATAGATCTCTCCCGAAATATTTCTGCCTGAGTACCTTCAATTCCTCACATGTGCAGATTACATGCAAACTCGTTTCCTCCTGTAGTTCGCATCTTCTACACCACGGTTCGCTTACACGGCCTGTGTTGTATAGATGCTTTTTCAGAGGGCAGTGTCCAGTTTACCAACCCAGTAATGGTTTAACTTCTTTCTTACTGCGCTTGAGTAGGTTATCAGAGAAACTACCATACCCATCCCCTATCAGCGTTTTGGTATGGAGTTGACCTTCAGTCGACCTCCATTTCTTTGTACTTTCTTTATTTAAGCAGGTCCAAATCTCTTAGAGCCCTCCTTGGCTAGTTCATCGGCTATTACGTTGCCCTTTATATCCTCATGTCCCGGCACCCAAATCAGAGACACCGTGTTGTCTCGTCCCTAACTAGTTTTGACCTAGTTGCAGGGTTTGAGATTGCCTTAATGACAGCCTGGCTGTCAGTCATTATATTAATTTTCCTCCTCATGTAGCCCCCTTTTGCGAGATCAAATGTCATGCCACATATAAAAATATCTATAGATAATGATCTTTTACCTATTTCTGCGTGTGCCCGCAGCCTAGGACTTCTTCTTGATACTCAGCTTCGTTTAAAGAACATGTTTCGCATTTAATTAGTTTAGCTTTTTACAAACTAAAAGTGCTTTATGGCAGTAAAGAATGCTTGGATCGTGGTCTGAGAAAATTATTATGTGAATCTTTAGTACTCTCGCGATTCAATTTTTGCATTAATGTATACTATTCTTGTTTAGATAGCGTTGACCGACTGTGTATTCAGCGTGTGTAGAATGCGTGCTTGAGATTTATTTATTGAATACGACGTTTACACGCTGGAGTGGACTAAATGGCTGGATATGTCGTCAAGAGCAATTTTTCTTGCTACCTTATTTTATTTTAAAATCATTTACTTTAAAAAACTAGCTTTCTATATCGGAAGGTATTGTTTAGAACCGACGTTCATAATATAAATGTTAGGTTTAAGGGTCTATTAACTCCCCCTGCTCATCATCTTGAGCTTTTCAAAAGGTCGTACTCCTATAATATTGTGAAACTTTACAATGATGTGCTGGTGTCTTTTGGGGCTCTGAGTCCGCCATCCTTCGCCCGTCATTTTAAAAAATATCTTTTTTCATGTCGCTCTGGTCTGGTGTAGTGAATGTTGATTTTGCACTGTTTAGCTTATTATTACTAAGTTCGCATGTATTAATATATTCATTTTTTTTTGACTCGAATATAGGTTAAGTTAGTTTTAAGTAGGTTTACGAAGGTTCGAGAGTTAGAGCAGCTTCCTGCTTTGCATGTAGCTGATCTCGGACCTTTTGGCGATGTGTAATTTATTTTTTTATGGTTTACCTAAACTGTTGGGTGTATTAACATTTATTATTACATAGCTGCACTGTTTACTTTATGTCACCCGTTATTTGTATAATATCGCCAATAAACTATTATTATTATTATTATTATTAGATTCTGAACTTAGAAAAAACTACACATTATACTATGCTATTTATAGATTGTCAAAAAGACTTCATCACTGATGGGTGTTCTTCCTGTAGCCTTGTAAGTTGAATTCCTTTTCAACCTTCGTGGTCAGGTTTGGATGTGAAGGCTTGAGAGGTTCCCATTATTAGAATTTAGGTTTGTGGATAACATTATTAATTATTAAGAATTTTGATGACAGATTTGACATGTGACAAATATTTTCCAACTTTTAAATTATTGAGGGTACGATCGTTTTTTTTTCAAACAATTTTGTGATTAATAAATTTTAACGATAAATATAAATCTCTAAATGCTTTAATAATGATAAACTAAGTAATATAAACAACAATTTGATATTTTTTATGTAGATTGAAATGGTTCTGATTATTATATTGTTTTTTAACTGTTTTATATCGTTTTAGATATGAATTCTGAGCTCTTTTAACACGTGTGTCATAAAATGAAGGGTACAGGTCCTTTTATTCCGAGGACTTCCTCCTTACTGACGGTGAAATCTTCAGAATATCCTGTCCTCTGGTCACTTTAAAATGATGGTGATGCCTCCTAGCATCTCTACGTTTTCCACGAGTTGAAAAAGTCTGGTTGGATGATTTTCTTTCTTTCAGAATGATTAGAACTTGGATTTTCACCTCAACACCCTCGGTAAGTCATATTCTCGTTTTTAAATGTTCACTTTAATTGTCATAACAGTACTTTCGTTGGAATAACTTTTTGTTTTTATTTTCTGGTCTTTTTTTTGTGAATTTTTTTTTATTTCGCGCGCAAATTTAATTTTTCTGGGAATAATTTTAAACATATGCCTTTTTTTTCCTTTTACCCACGCGTCTCTTCTGTTTTTTCCTTTTTTCCAGATAATTGCTTTCTAAAATCTTCGTATTACACAAATATCACGGCATTTCAGTCATCATAAACGCTCCGTAAGCGTTGAATCTTCCCCAACTTTCAGGCACTTCACGGTATTAATTACTTTTACATTTAATGTAAAAATTATTTCTCATTCAAATATTGGGTGTCTCTTTTACATTTGTATGTGATTTGTATTGAAAATCAATTAAAATTCACAGAATTGACAACTGATAACAGATTTCTTGTAAAGAATTAAAATTTTCTGTTTTTGCCGATAGATGTCAATAGTTTGACAGGTTTAATTTTTTTCTATTAAGTTATTTAATTTAATGCAATATTTTTGATAATATCGGCATTAAATAAATGTACATATTTTGCAATAAAAGTACTACTTTCAATTGTTTAAATGATTTATGTATTTTGTATATTTTGAAACATGATTTTCCTGAAATGCAAATCATATCATCTGTAGATTCCTTGATAGGGATCTTTTGTTTTAACAATAATTGTGAAACAACTTGATGCTTTAAAATGAAATGTTTATGTATATACCAATAAAACTATAAAGTATTTTTCAACAATGTGTCAATCACGATTAAAATAACATGCATGGTTAATAATGATCCAAAATCGAACAAC
This sequence comes from Protaetia brevitarsis, assembly GCA_004143645.1. Classification (NCBI taxonomy): domain Eukaryota; kingdom Metazoa; phylum Arthropoda; class Insecta; order Coleoptera; family Scarabaeidae; genus Protaetia; species Protaetia brevitarsis. Next base: position 20,711 of record RXPK01002672.1, on the reverse strand, counting down.
TCTTTCGTATTCCACATTAATCCCAACTTTCATTTCAATTTGCACTGTTGGTGCTGTTATTATTTTGTTCCACAGCACAATAGCTGTTTCTCTCCTCAGTATAAGCAAGGCAAGTTTCCAATAGTAATCACGTAAACAATAAAAAATGTTCGTACGGTCACTAACTCAAAACTAGTTTCACGGTATTTTTGTGTATAGTATTTACTGTTAGAATCGTACACTAACTGTTTGTTTACCTGGTTCACCTGAATTTTTTTATTGTTATTTCACGCCTGTGTTGTGTTTCTGGTTTTTATCTGCGTGATTTTTTTTTACAGTTCTACACGGCTAATAAAGATCTTAATAATCAACATAGATACATAACGCGTTTAACAGTTAAAACTGGAAATTAATACTTGCAAATTATCTTGCACGATGTATCATATTTAATAGAGGTTTGTCTTAGGATTGTGTGGCAAAAGTTAGTTTTAAGGAACGAAGTAAATGTCTATTATTTTTAATTTTTCACTTTGTTAGTTAATGCGTTCAATGTTACATATTTTACACTCTCTGAATTCAAGCCACCAGTGGGAATATGACTTATCTTATTGTTAGCTTATATCGTCAGCTTGGAAAAAGACAGTCACAACTCAAAACTGCAGACTTTGCCTTTATTGCACAAAATATCTTTAAAATATGTATATCATTTTCTGGATAATTTTTATACTTAATGGTTAATATGCGAATTTATAGGTTGTAACAATTTTCTGCACAACTATTGCAGTGTTTTATTTAATCTACAATAATAATATTTGGTGTTTGAGAAAACCAGTAAAAGAGTTCTATCCAATCTTTTTATTTAATATTATATTCATTTACAGGTAGTTTCTAAGCTCTTCATGGATCATGAAGCTGTCTCCTCCATCAGTGGAAAGGTGGACCATCATAATGAACTGGAAACTGATGGTAAAGAGAGTATTACTGAAAATATTCACACAGCTTCCTTCATAGACATGTTGTTGCCGCAAAAAAATATGCTCTAAAATCTCAATCAAATTTTTTGTGAGATGGTTAATTTAATTTTATTTAAATCCAGCCGTTATATAACAGGCTCTTTGCTGAACTGGGCGATCAAATGGATAAAAATTTCTTATTCCATACAGAAGCTAGATGATTATCACGAGGAAAAGTTTTAACCTGGGTATAAGAAATGGGAAACGAATTAACAATATTTTTCTAAGACAAACAATAGCTATTCTCATTGTGTTTACAGAATAATGAGTGTATGTTGTTGTGGGCTTTCTTGTCTGATGTATGTTCCAATTTAAACGACTTGAACGTGAATTTAGAAGGGCTTGATAAATAAACATTTTATTAATGATAGACAGAAAAAGCTCATCCTTTCATTAAGAAGCTTGATATCTGGGTTGCTCGTCTTCAAAGCAAAAGTTTGGATAGGTTCTTAGTCGCTTCGAATTATGTTGAACAAGACACTATTATTAACCACAGTTTAGATGGCGCAAAAACTCAACTGACGAAGTATTTCCCGAAAACAAACATGATTTCTGAAAGACATTGGTACTAAGTCTGTTTAGTGAAAACCCTGTTGCCGCTACTAAGTAACCAGTTGAGATTCACTCACCAGTTCATCGGAAATGTCTGTCTACAAAACGCTACAACTGCAATTTACATCTCAAAATTTAAATACGTATTGCCTTGATCGTCGACATGAATATGGAAATTTAGTTACAGAAGCATTGAACATATTAATTATTTATTAATAATTTTTTGTCTATGGTTACGCATAAAAGTAAAAACAAAAATTGCTTTTTATCACTCGAAGACGATTTGTTTTTGTGTGTTTCTAACGTAGATGGATGTATAGAGAGAATTTTAAATGAAAAACAAATTTCAAAATTAAAATTAAATATTAATTGCGATGTGGTATTTTTTTTATTGTAAGTTGTAAAACCAATAATGTTTTTTTTTTATTATGCAGTCTTAGTCATCTAGATTTAATTGAACCCAATACATGTTATAGTTATTAAAAAAAATGCTGTATGTAACTGGCACTGGCGCCGTTACCCTATTCTATGTATACAATTTAAGTGTTATTTTTCAAGTCAATACACTTATTTTTTAAAATTTTCCAATACCCACCATGCAATCACATACACATTCATCTTTCAATTGATATTTTCCGATTTTTTATTTTCTAATTAGCACTCTTTAAAATGTTTATTTATTTTATTATATAAAAAATATAGTGTGAAAATATTTCAATATTAATCAATTACTTTTTCAATAGAAAATTTATTGCTGAGCAATCGTCAGTATACATAGAAAGTTTTAGCAGTTCTAAATTTAGGAATAAAAACAATCTCGTGCTATCGTCTAGTGGCCAGGTTGTTGACTCTGTAGAGACGCACATAACCGCCTACAACAGCGCGTTCCTCACACTATTTTTTTTTTATTCCCAACAAATTCGTCTCTTCCTCGTTTAGAACAGATTCTAAAATCCGGACGTGCGTCGCGACGCCTGGAGACATAGTAGTGGTATATACAGGATGACTGGCAAAAAACGCCCCATAATTCAGTTATTTATTATGCGATTATAAAAAATTAAAACATCAAATAAAAATAAATAAAGTTAACGATCGACTGATTGCAGGTGTATTTTGAATGTAATAATAATGGTACCGAAGCTGTGTAATTCAAGTGATTCTGAAGAAGTATCAATTCAAAACATATAAATATGTATTCCTCAAATAAATGCCTTATTGGAAAATGTTTATGCATGAAGATAGCCTGTTTTATAATTTCTTCTAAATGCTATAAAACAAGATCGAATTTTTTATCGTAAAATTATTTGGTCAAATGAATGCAATTTTTGTAATAATCGTGTTTTTAACAGGAAGAAACAGAAAATGCCAATTTAAATTTGAATAAATGTCATATTGACCAGTACTTAAGTTTTCTTTCCCAAATGTTGTGTTTCACTTCTTATTGGTTATTTAAGTTATATAGTTATTTGGTTACATAGTTGTCCTATTCAGTTTTGATATAAACCATCGGTTATTTTCGTACGGACTTTGCAATTATTAGTTGCAAATATAGCCGTCAAACGCCATCGCGAATTTCCTTAAATTGATAGACAAAACATCAAAGACGCCGACACTTAGTGAAACTAATGGATAGGGTTTATACTGTGCCACAACCAATCATTTTTCAAACAATCTCCCTAATAATTGTTTTCTACTGCCAAAATTCGACAGTTTGACAATTATGCCGAATGACGTTGTATAGTTTATTTATACAATAAAAAGCTATCCAAATAATTCAAATTTCAAACATAGATACAGTTTCTATTAACCTTCAAAGTAAAAAACCAAACATTATAAAAATCAATTAAAATAGAACAATGTAATATATTATATTGGTTTGTCGATGGTTATTGTGTTTCCGGCTTAACTCTCTAACCTCTGGGGCTATTTTAGTTGCGGCAGTGCTTAATTGTTGCAGTAAATGAAACCAAGATTTCAAAAAAAAAATACATAAGACTACAATGTAAACTTTATTTAATCCGTGTCACCTTTAATCGGAAAGTAAATAATAATTTTAGAAAATTAATGTGTTATGTTTATAAAATGCAATTACTTAAAAAATCTTTTTATAAACGCTTAATAAAATTAATTATATTTCACACCTAGAGTATCACTAAATAAATTCCTATTAAATTCATTTTTAGTTCGAAGTACTAGAAGGCGCTGTTTATTAATTCGCGATACGGAAAAAAAAACTTTTAATAAAAAACCTTCTAAGAATCACTGATAATTAACGAAATTAATTAATAAATGAAAATTAAAATTGATTTGAATACTAAAATTACGCTTTAAAATTAAATTAATAGAATCGACTAATTTTTTTTTAAATCACACCATTAAATTTGGATGCTCGTAATTTACAAAGTTGGTACAATTGATCTAAGTATTTGACATATCGAATTTACGCTTATTCGATCTAAATTATTGAATCAGTTTCTAAATCCAGGTAAAAGCACCCTTTTTTGATGTAACTTTTACATTAAATTTCTCAATTTCTAGATCTATCAAAAGGTGTTTTGAATTCCAAATTTTGATTAAAAAAAGGAATTTAACTGAGGAAACGGGTTCCTGAGTATCTAAGGAATCTTTTGATATGCTTCATGTACTGTCAAAATTGTTATTTTTTAAATTTGTGAGTAATGGGTTAAATTTTCACTCTTTTACAGGAATTTTTACAAGCAATTGATGTTACATGGATGCTAATTATCTAATACTCACATCTGAGGTGTTTAATGCGTTATTAACAAAAAATCCTTCTCAAAGTACTTCGCCTTTGAAAGACGATGTTTGTGAATTGTGAATTAACATGGAATCGATTTAAAAGTGGGTAAACTTGATTTCTAATTTCCTAAATGAATAGTGTCTGATTAAGTTATGAATTTTCGAAAGATTTGATTTCTTGGTTTTCGCTTTGACTCGATGGGGTTTTCATGTGGTGATTGTGAATCATCTGTGTGACGTTGTAATGTGGGTGTTAGGACTTTCAACGTCTATAAGGGCCGTGGCTGGTGGAATTCGACCGTGATTCTCGTTTCCCAGAGTGAATCATAGCTGGCTCTTCGCACGAATCGATCTGTCCGGTGTTTCGTTTGTGTGATGTATTTGTACGTTACTTTGCAATGGGTTGAGTTGATGGTGCTATTGAATCAGTATAATAAATTGCGATTACAAAAAAAGGTTGACTGTCACATGTCAAAACTTTTTATTAGTAATATTTTGATCACGCTAATTGGGGGTGTCTATTTAACCATCTTATTTATGCCGGGTGTCCAGCCTAAAGATGCAACGGTCCATAGCCGATTTATTATTGTTTTTTTTGAAAAAATGCTTCAAATAAATGTTGCCTCGAATCATATTCTACACATTTTTAATTAGTTTCAGTAATGGCGGACTTCCGGTTGTACCGGAAGTAGATACTAACTTTATTAATTTAAACGGAACATCCTGTATATTATTATATTTTTGGATTCCTTGTTAAATTTAAATAACAATACGTTAGGCATACATTGGGGCTAAGTTGTAATGTTTCCGAATTACATGACGTTTTTTCGAAAAAAAATGATATTTGCAATGTCTGCGGTGTTTGGAAATATCTCCGGAAATACGAAAGTTAGGAAGATGCAGTTTTCAGTTTTCGCTTAATCATGAAACAGCATTACATTACAGAATTATTAAATAGGGCGCTGTAATTTTCGAACTTTAAAATCATGGATAACTTGATTTTTTTAAGTTGAATGGTATAGCAATTTTTACATAAATGGATGTAAAATTTATTTTTCTTTCGATTTTATACGAGTGTCATTGTGTCTATCTCCAAAGGTTTTGAAGATATTCGCAATTTTTCAGTTTTTTATGATACGTATTGCGAAGCGCCGGCCACTTTTCCTCGCATTTCATCAGGCTTGGGATTGGCTGCAGTAATACTGGCATGCTTAGAAAGTGGCCAACAGAATACAATAAGACCACTGGAAACAAACAAAACTTGAAATTAAAAAAATCCCTAAAAGGATGTCGGGTTTGCAATTTTCCCTACACAATCTATACAGTTATAGACAAAATTACACCTTTTTTTTATCTTGAGGTATTTTTTCTGCTACCGTCCATGTTGTCCCTTTTCTTCTAAAACTTCTTCCACTACATTGTCTCAGGTTAGCCTTCCTTAACATCTTTTTCCTTGGATTCTTTGCTATTTTTTTTTAACTGAGATGTTACTACTATTGTCTGTCTTTGTAAATGTCACCACCAGTTTAATTGTATATGAAGTGGTTGTAGTTTTTTTTTATCTAGTCTAATTATGTCATTTCTACATCTCTTCTCAGGTGTTTCATTTCTACAACTAGCAAATTATTTTATTTGATATTTAGCTTTTTCAACTAACGGAGGATTGGGGAGTTTTTACCTCGTACAGTATTATTACCGCTATACGCTACTATTTGCTCGTGTATCCGTCGGGGATTCGAGGTTGGGCGGATTCTTCGCTGCTCGCCGCGACTTCTGACTCACGGTGCGTCTATTTCGGGACGGCCGACTCTCCGCTATTCGGACCCCCAGCGAACCCTGCCGTTGGAACGAGCGGGCGACCTATCGGCTACGCGCCGGCCGAACGGGTGCACTGACTCGCCGTCGCGCGCATTTTTAGATCAAGGTGCCAAGGAATCAGCTGATTTAAACGAGCGACGACGACGGCGTCGCGACGCGCTCGCGAAAATAATCCTTCGTCTCCTGGAGGAAATCGCCATCTATCTGTCTGTCTGTCTGTGGAGTGACCTTTGGGAAATCTCCTTGATTGTTTTTTTTTTTTTGGTTTTCATTGCTAAGGAGAAAAATAAAAGTACTATTTATTGTTTTGAGCATATACTTTTTCTTCATGTAAAATCAAATTAATTTTTCCAAAATTTCCAGGTTGAACATCAGCTGACCGAAAAAGATTTTTACCATCAATTATGATGGCAAATAGATATTTTAGAAAAGATACTAGGGTAGGTTTTGGCTTGGTAGGAAAACGATTTCAATGTTTAGCTTGAGAGCTTTACGTACACTCACCCTCTTGGTTTGCAATGTGGCTTCTAGGGGGCGCAGAAACTGAAATCTGTTCATCGAGAGGGTGAGCGTAAAGCTTGAGAGTGAGTGTAATACTTGAGAGCTTTACGTACACTCACTCTCTTGGTGAAAAGGGTTCAGTTTCTGTGCCCCCTAGAAGCCACATGCCAAACTCTCACTCGCAAGCGACCTTAGCATAAAGCTGGCAATGCAGTCATTGAACTAATCCGGATAGTTTTATCAGTGCCGCTAGACGGCTCGTGTAAACGGCAACCAGACTGCGTATGATTGTGATTGCAAGAACGGCTTTACCACACGTAATGAAACATAAGAAAAAAGCTAATGCAAATGATTAGAATATGCACAGGCGAGGCTTATGGTCTATTGTAGAATTACCATGCTAGCAAGTATGGTGCTTTCATTGTTCTTATGATATGGTGATTCTAGTGGCAGATTCTACCGGTTCATTCTCCAAGCGTAACGATCATATCAGTAAATTCAAGACAATTTAAACAAACCTTCTTCACAGAAGGAATTTAAATTTTGTTAACATGTGCTACTGTCCAATGTATTCTACTTACATTTTTGATTTAATATATGTTAGATGTTGTTTTTACTCATATTATGTACGGTTACATTAACGCAATTAATTTTTGTTGCCGTATTTCACGTTGTAAGCATTATGAAACGAAATATACATATATTGTTATCATCATCAATACGCTCTTCTTCTGAGTAAATCTTTATTTTGATCAAGAAATACGACAACGTTATTAAAATAATAACGATCTAAAGTTATGTAGGCTTCTCCTAGACCCCTCACCACAAACTGCACTCAATAACTTGTTGGTTCAGTGTATTCTGCTGATGATCTGATAGTTTAGCTATCGAAAGCTACACTAGCGACACTTCTAATGTACGACCTACAGGTAAAAGAGCCCATATCTTTACGTGGATAGTAGAACGATTTATGCAGTACTGGCCGCTTCGAAATATGTAACACAGATGTGCGGTCTTCTGTGGTTATTTTAAAAAAAGCTTAGATGGATTATTAATGTGCGAAGTTGAATGCATCTCTTATGTATTTGTTATCTTTGCGTAGGAATAAATTTATTTGATGTTTGAAGTATTTCGAATAGCTGTAGTGTTATTAAATGGTTTTAAAAGGTATTTTCATTTTACAGTTGAACTATGACTAGGAACTAACCAAAGGCATGTTAATTTACATATAATGCAATATAATGGGTTTATTACTTTTATTCATTTTATACGTTGCAAATAATAATGAAACTTATCAAATGGATCGCATGAAGAATTTAAAGTATTTAGCTATACTGAATCAGATAAAGCACACTCCGTTATGAATGAAACACTTTTTTCAATATTACTGAACACATGAAAAAGTGTTTCATTCAATCTAGTTAATGCATTAACTAGATTGCGACAGCCTATGCAAGATAATTACAATAGTATAAGGATTATTACTAATTCCACTTTTGTGAAGTGGGTGTTGTGCAATTAATTTATTAAATGCAGAGAAATTTGTAGTAATTTCGTTATTGACAGAAATGCATGTTTTGTTTTCCCTGCAGCGTTACCAAATATGCTTTATTTTTAATCTAATTAATGTCATGATGATTCATATCATTTTTTTTTAACTCGCTCCGGCTTCTTCTTTAACATTAATAATAAAGGAGATATGGCGAGGATGCATTCAAAACATGATTTTTATATCAGATTATCAGATATTAGAAGGAAAAGCTCTACACTCGTCAGAAATATTTTTTATTAGTTATAGTATGGTATGTTTCCATTAAATTCTATATAGCAAGATAAAATAATATTTCGATTATAAATTCCTAGTTTCAAAGATTTTACTCAAAAGTCTCACAATTTTTTTCAAAAGAAATACAAAATTTGAATTAGTGTAAATTGAACAGTAGTGATAGCTATAATACAAAAATGCAGGTTTAAATTAGTAATTAATGATTAGTTTATATAAATATTAATATTAATTATGTTAATATCGAAAAAGGAGCGGGGCGAATTAAATAGTTATGAAAAAATATTGTGAATCATTGGATTAAAAACACAACATATTTGGTAAGCTGTAGGGATTTGTAAAGAAACAAAACATCTGTTTGTTATACAATATATATTAGTAAGTAAGAAAAAATTCGAATTGTGCTAAAACGGGTAGGTCGGCAGGCCATAGTATGCGCTTTGATGTTTTAATTCTCTACTATTTTATAAGATCAATGTTTTTTTCTATGTTTTTACTATGCATTCTTCCTTACATTTAAAGTAGATTTATACAAAAAACACCGAGACGGCAATCTGTGTTTACATATTTCGAAGACGGCAGTGAATGCATAGTCGTACTACTACATGCTACAATTTAGGCTCTGTTTTATGCTGTAGATCGTACAATTAGAAAAGTGGTGATAGTGTAAGTCGCAGTTTAACAACATTACCAGTACCATAGTTTGGAGTATTTTTGTGATCTAAAGTTCCACAAAAAAAAAAAACGAATCTCCATAGTACAAACAGACTTTGTAGGCTAAACTGATAGACTAAATAAATTATCTGACAATTTTAAATACCATAGGCGATTAGATACATTAGAACTATTATTTAAAAAATATCAAATGGTGCAAAAAAAAAAAAAACGATTATTTAGCGTATTCTGTAGTAACACGAAGAGTTAAACCTCAAGCTATAAATACCATTAGAAAGTACATTTGCTGTTAAATTAAAAAAAAATATGGTGTTCTATTGAAATTAATCAAGTTATAGCCGCACTTTAAGCTCTTACTTCATTAGTTTTAATTTTTGTACACCCTGTGTACAAAAATTTTAATAAACTTACACAGAATCCGCAGAAATCCACAGTAATCCGCAATTGAATTACAAAATATGATCTATTGTACACTTCACTGTAATATTCGCTTAATAAGGTATTCTTAATATTTCTTTCTCTCCTCCAATATTTCTTTTCACCTTTTTAACTTTGTTTTTCTTTTGTTTCTTCATTTCTTTGTTTTCTAATTCTTCTTCTAAAGGTGTTGAAGTGAGCAAGAATGTTTAGTTAGCTTTGCTTGTTCTTTTTGGATAACCAAAAGATGGTAATGGGCACAACTCCTTAACAGAAGTATTTGCAAAGATGTTTAATTTATTTGTTCTTGAAGAGTTGCATCTGGGATTTCGTACTTTCTAGAGGCATTTCTGACTGAAATACGAACTTCTCTGATTTCTTTCAGGACCATTTTCATGGCTTCTCCCTACATTACGTATTAGGGCAATATCGATCATGTTGGTCGATTTTACCCGAAATTGCTTGTATCACTTGCACGTGCATTCTGCAAAAACATATAACCTAAAACAGAAAAGTCTATGGTATATAATCTTCTATAGGCGTAGTTCCATGCATACGACATATATTTTTCTCAAATTAACAGACTAGGGAGACTGCTTACTTTAAGATATAACCCCTAAAAGTTATTACAAATTCACATAAAACATAAAAGTATCGCTGTAACGGTCGTCAAACAGTCTAACTATAAGCGACTATCACCAGCGCTATCTATGTACTATATAGTAACTAAACAAACTACCCGAGAACTCGCGCAATTGGCGGCAATTATTCAAAATTTGAATATGATTGATATTATCCGGCGGTCGATATTCCCCGACTCTCCCGTACTAAAACAGACACGATTTTGATGGGAGAATCCAAAAATGCAATGGATGGAACTCCCAGTATAGAGATCCGAATTCCGAAACTTATTTAAGCAAATAATGAAGATTTTCTAGGTCGAGTTAATGGTGCTGTAATCAATATTTATAACAGTGGGAGTAGCATAGAAGATTAGATAAAGAATATTGTGACCACCAATATTATAGAAATATTTCAGATATTTCAGACAATTTAAGAAATTGAAGATAAAGCGGCGAAACTGTTACATAAACCGTCTCGCGATTCCGTTTACTTACGTCTATACACGCCACCTAATGAAGTTTTATAATATTGACCTTATCGCGAGAAACTAGTGCTCCATGAATCACTACTATACTGCGACCTACATGGGGAACGGCATCGGTTACCTATGCAGAGAAACCGCATAAAACTATTCGAATCCACCCATAAATGCTACAATCATGACCACTATACCAGAGCAGACCATTATATGTGAACCATGCTGATGTAATTACAATCATTTAATAATTTTCCCATAATAAATAGTGGCGGTACTTTTAACAATATGATTCGCATATGATACAAGTCTCCATGCAGTATTAACATATCCATATTTTGCAATTAAAGTATCATAATATCCCTTACATATTCAAGAATTTAACAAAGCTGATAGCATGAAGAGAGAGAGGATAAAAGCAGAACACTTAAAACAGTACACATAGAACCGTCTGGGTTTCGCAGATACATATACATATATCAATTTTCAAACTTTCACATGCTGGAAATATATTTATATATGTATATACAACAGTAATTAGTACAAGGCATTGTTCTGTGACGTAAGTTGGCCTGCTCTTTAGTAAGTAAGTAGTGGTAGTAGATTGTATAATTGTCATGAGCGAGCTATGTGGAGATTTTTATCTCGATGCCCGAGCAAGTTCGTCGACTCCTTTAGCCACGTTGGTTGGTTTCATTCGCCGAAGATTATTTCTCTATTATTGCGATACGGTTTATTTCTTGAAGAGTATCGAAAGGAATTCTTCGCATAATTGTTCCAATCATCGAGGAATTCGTCAGCGCCTTGGTGATCGGTGGAATGTAATAAAATATCTAATACCACAAGGTGGACGTCGATGCAGAAGTTAACAGTTACATCGTTGACATCCTTATGCGTGTAATTTTTGCTGTGGCATAATATTAATGATATCTCTTTAGTTCCATCATGATAGGAAGATCTTCCTCATTCTAAATTATAAACTTCTTTGGAATAAGCACGGGAGCTTGAAGTAACCAACAAGGTTAAGAAAGCTCCAATAGTATGCAGCCCCTGTGCAAGAAAAAAAAATCTGCTAGGGATACAAACTGAAAATATTTGTGCGAGATCAATTATCACTTATGGGTCAATAGCTGTAGCAGAAGAATTAACCTGGCTATCACGAGAACTAACTTGCATAAGCTGCAAGATTAGCCTGTATATGCATAACTAGAGCATGAAAAAAAATGAAATATGCCCAATGGCAGCTATTATAGTGCTATTCATATTTTGGTGGAGGTGATTGGCAAAAGACAAAAGGCAGAACGATCAGAGAAAGATCCATTAGGTATAGACATCAATCTCCTGGAATTAACAAAATCTGGGACATACTTTAGAGCAGCATGCCAAAAAATTAATTAATTTTGTGAAAGAATTTACCACAAAGCTTTAACTGCTCCAATATCTTGAAATTAAATAGAAATGGTACACATATGGATGGCTCCAAAATGGGTCTAGAATTATGCAGATAATTTTCCACAATATAGAAAGTTGCGTACAGGTCAACATTGATAGAAACTACCTACCACAAGAGATTATCATAACGCTGAATGGTCAAGCAGACATCAAAGAAGTAAAGTTTACTTGTAATCCAGCTCTAAGGTGGTTTAGGAGTGTCTGGAAAATTGAACGAGCTAACCCAAAGAAAAACGGTTCTTATTCTGTGGGTTCGGGGATATACATCAGTGGAAGGACTGGCCTAAAAGGAGCCTGGAACACTATCCTTAGGGCCCGAATCTTTTACAGGATAAGTATAGCATAATATTGGAGAAGCTAAAAGATGAAGTGGAGCCACCACCAAAAAGAAAGATTTTTTTGGTAATACTTTTTGACAAAATATCCACATCCAAATTAAAGTTGCAAATCATTTGCTACAAGTTCACGCATATTATATTTTAACTTCAAACCGTAAGTAATTAAAATAGAAGCGGATTGATATCATAGTACACTAAGCTTATCTAACTATAAAGTCATAATACAAAATTAGAATCTATTCTCGAATGCAAGAAGGTTGCCCGATCATTGCTAATTTAATCCTCCATACAACAAGCGCGGATTCCCGTTTAATTATGTGTTCCCAGCCAGATTTGAACGGTACCAATATCTATGTTGCGCAAAGCCATTGTTTTGGCCTCGTATATAAATTTGAATGAAGTAATTCTGCTCTGCTTTTAGGAAGATATTCATTTATATCTTTATCGCCTTCCATTTGGGAAGGAATCTAATTCGCAATTCCACACAATTCACTTTCAGATTTGCGTGTGGGAGCAACATAACCTCAAACTTTATACAGCATTCGATCGCAAAAATAAACAACCTCTTTTTATCCAACGCAGGAAAAGATTGTATGTATCTAAACCGGGACAAGGTTTTTCGAAAATTCGGGGCAACGCACGATCGGTTTTGCGATTCTAATGGTCTGGGGATCGAGTTTTCTGTATAGCTCGCCACGTAGTCGTCCTATCTTTGACATTTCGCTATCTATGAATATCGCGTCCGGTCCCAGAACGATTCAGACACATTTACAACAGTCCCAGACGAAAAGAATTAAAAGCCTTCTTAAATATGTACGTAGTATTTATAGATAGACGAGTGAGTTCCTAGCGCTTCGGAATGGCGCTACAATACAAGGAAAAACCTTCTTGGGAGTCGCCAGTAAATGCGATGAATGTATTCTGAAGTTGTGCAGTTGTACTCGAAAGTTTCTGGACGAGGAGTGGTTTGTGTTTATGTTGTGGATTGAAAATATATAAATTGAGAGAAGTCAGGGCTAAATAAAAATAAAGAGCGAATATAATGTCTAAAAATCAGAAGTACTAAATTCTTACAAACACGATATTTCGATCGAAAACTTATGACATTTCATTTTTTTTTTATATATACTTTAAACAATAATTAAAAGATATTAAACATGAATCCTTTCCATTTTATTATTTATTCATTTATGCCTTTAAAAAATCTGCCTTGCTTCTTTCAGCAAAGTATTTAAAAAATCTGACAGAGTTAGATATTTATTTTAGTAGTTTCGAGTAAGTTTATAATATTTGTAAATTTTGTATAATATTTATTTTAATTTCTGGTAAATTTATTGAAAATGATTACCTGATTGTATTTGAAATTATTTTATGTTTATGGGAAAATTTTCCAAACAATTTAACCTAGAAGATGAAGTAAAAATTGTTTTTTTTCTCGTGTCTACATCTTGATTTCACCTGGTGTATATACTGATCACGAATTTACGTTTCAACACCTTCACAAAAAAACAAATATACAGGTGTGATTATCTGTGATATCTTGAAGTCTATCCTAAGTAATTATTTAGATCCTATTTTGCAAAGTTTTAAGATGATGATAGATTATTTTCGTAAAATGTTAGAAGCTGTTTTCATTGAACTAATTTCACCACCACTGGTCGAAAAAAAAAATTCAAATCAGTTATTCCAAATATCAACAAGTTGAAAGAAAATAGATCCTTCAAGTTATGATTTATCTGTTGGTTTATTCATTTAAAAATATAATAATTATTAGTGAAAAAGTTTGGATTTTATGACTAAGAAATGCAAGATTTGCATTTCGATGTAAATCATTACCAAGAAGACATTATTTTGCGCGTTTATATTTGAAAAGTATAATTCTTAAACGGTCTAAGCGCCATCTAATCATAAAATATTGATTGTATGCAAAAATAGTCTAAATGCAGGCAAAATAATTATATTATTTAGACCTTTTAGTCGTTATAATCTTCTTTTGTTAATAAAAATGTATAAGAGGTTGCTTTTTAAACAGCAGCAATGGAATGCCTCCTGGATCTCTCTTCGCCATTTGATACACATGTCATACAGGCTTTACGGCCACAGCTTGCGTTGAAAAACTTTACGAAGATCTAGACGCTTTCGCATTACGACGCGGAGTGCCAAAACGAACAAACCTATACCAGCTTATGGTGCGGTCGTTGACTGAGTGGAAGTTTGGCCTGTGGCCCCTAGAGGGCGTACGTCTAAACTCATGATCTGCTAGTGGCAGATTGACGATAATACTATACCGATGAGAGTGAACTTGCACCCAGTGGAATGCTCATGATATCTGGTAAGCTGCTTGTAGGTGATTACCATATACTTAATTGACGTTGAACCCTGCTGGGCTGGCAACCAATGAAAGTATCATTATTTCAATGATTTGGTTTCATTAATATATACAATAATTTTACTTCTAATAAATTTTTAGTCATTAAATGTATGTAGTTGATAGGATGGTACAACTGCTCCGTGGGGAGCGGGGATCACCAACTCCGACTCCCGGCCTGCACCTGGTGCAAGAGATCAGGTTCAGGTCTACAGGTCCTCTCTAACCTACTTTTTTATGACTGGTCATAATGAGAAGGCAATGTAGAGAAGTAAAAGAATATATTAGATTTTCTAATATATAGCAATTAATAGCAAGTAACTATTTAATAAAATAATATTCAATAATAATATAATAACAAATTATCAAAAAAAATTAACGCGCGTGAATTCTTAATGATTTTGGCTAAAGTCACGCGTCCCTACCAATTTAGAAAGCAAGTTCAATCTTAAATTCCCTCGATAATGAATTTAGGTAGAGCATAATACAAGAAACATACTTGGAATTGCATCAAAGTTCAAAAAAGATAAAAAAAAGGTTTTTCAATTAAAAAAAAATAATTGTAGTCATACTAGTTGCGGCCTACACGATAACAAATGTACTGAAAAAAAAATCTCACCAGAATAAAAATAACGTGTGACGTTTTCCAAAAAACTCTGTTTTAAATCATTTGTTTCAGCCACGCCTCACAAATTTGGAAAAATTAATTGCAATTTTCGAGAATGTTGAGTTAGGTATAAAAATAGTAAATGAACATTCTTCAATTAAAAGTGAAAAAAAAGTAGGTGTTTTTAAGTTCGCGTTGTAACTTTTTTTGGCCACACTGATAACAGGATTTAATAAAACCCTGCGCAAAAAAAAAATGCGTGTCGAGCGTTTTTCTAAAAACAATCCTGATTTTAATGAATTTGTTCAATCCGCGTCCTCTGTTTTGTAGAGTAATTTCTAATTCCTAGCAACATGTATTTAAACATTTTGGTATAGACTTCATGGAAAATTACATTAATTTTTATCTGTGTATTGTAATCATATTTTCCACCCAAATTATTTGCAATTTCTTGGAAAAAATAAGCCACAAAGCTTCAAAAATTACTTCTCTGAGATTCGAAACACACATACACAGAATAAATTCCAATCTTAACAGATTTCCTGGCGCTATAACCATCTATACAAAACGACCAGTCGATGTAACTCCACACACACAGCATCGCATACCACGTCCTATATCACAAGGAATACCCGACACCTTTACCAAATATAGCAACCTTCATAATGTTATAACGGACGAACCGTTACTCGCATCATCATTAACTACATATGTATGTTGCGTATCTACACGGAATACACTCTCACCCATATAGGTATACATATAGGCACATGTATCGTGTGTTTGTGTCGGTGAGTTACGGCTCGGGGAGCGAATCCCGTAGGCGTCCTGTCCGTAGGTAGAAGACGGGGCCCACGCGGACCAAACGCTGCCACGGTTCCCACGGCAGCGTGCGGCGTTTGGGACCGCTCTTCGCGCCGGCCGCCCGGTCGTATTTGCACAGCGAGAGAGTTGCGGCCGCCACGGTCACTGATGGGATCCGTCGTCAGAGGTTATTGTCGCTCGACTCGGAGTTCAAACAACAACACGCCGACGAGGAGGACAATTGAAGAGCGGCGGCAACAATCACGGCGATGTCGTGGTAATGTGTCTTTCGTCAGAGGATTGACGGACGAAATGAGACGACGCCCGCTGCACACTGCTGCTTTGACACGTGGAGCGTGGAGGAGACAAGAGAGCGTTTTAAGCGAGTTTGTATCGAGTAAAAGTGAATTTGGTATAGTCTGTCCATCACCGAGAGAAAAAAAGTGTTGTATTAACTATAAATGGTGTATTGAACACTTTTTTCCTTTTTCCCAATTGAGCATGATATTTTATATGTTAATGCAATACGTAAAAAATGTTAATTGCTTAGTTTCTGAATAATAATAATGTTATAAGAACAGACTAGCGTGTTCTTGAACATGTATTAATTTTCTTAACAATTTCTACCTGCTATTGAATATAACAACATTATCTCAAACAAGTTACTTGTTGTAGACCAGAAGTAATAATTGTCTCTATTAATTTTATACTTTGGTTAGCACTAAATGTTTGATTCAAACTTTATTGTTTCATTAGCTTGTGTATTATCAATGATATTTGCATGATATTCACCTTTAGGTGGTTATGAAAGATTTTCTTGTTAGTGACATTTTCGATTTTCCCTTAAATCAGTTATATCGGCGAGTTTTTAATTGTCATCCGCGGATTCATCGACTACTGATTATTAATGTATTAAACAGAGATATAGTGTAATGTGGATTATCGATAAATTAAAATGCAGCAATCAGCAATTAGTCTTGATAGCAACGCATAGCTATTATTGCTAATTAGGAAGACTATAGTAGGTATAAAGAAAAACATTTACGGCATTTATATATTAAACTTATTAGCTATAACATAACTAAAAAATTTAAGGTTTGCATTCATACTTTGAGCGGAGTACAATTTAAACTTAAATAAATCATTATAAAAAATTTACTAAATTCGTTATAGTCATTTACAGATTTTCGTATACTTACGCCAAATAATATTTTTTCCAAGGAATTGGTTTTTTATCATATTAATGATTTACTTAAACAATTAGGGGCAAATGATTTTTTACGATTTACTCTATGATTTTTTAAACATAGGCTGGTACAAGTTTTGCGCAGGCGTAAAATTCAAATGCAACGATGTGTTCTAGATTGTTCGAATCCGTTAAAACGATCTTGTTTGAATTTGCGGACCTCTTCAGATCTTCCATTTGTGCGCTTTGGGTGAAGTGTCTTCTTTTGCTCTACATCCGATGTTGATGAGGTGTTTTCCAGCGTAATTTCAATATTATTTAAAATTTTCCACACTGCCTTTTATAACGTGGTAAGGTCGTGTTGTATGTTCGGCTGTTTTCCACTGCACAATTCGCGTGAAATATAATTCCCATTTTCTTTGATTGCTCAATTTTGTAGTCGCTCATTTTTCATCCTTCTCGGGTTGAGAATTATTCTCATTTTGTTTTGTTCCTTCTGACTTTTTTTTATAACTTGTTGACTTTTTTCTTACTATTTTTGTAATTTTTGTTTGTTTTTTATCTGAGATGTACCTCTCAATAATACGTATATATCCGTGATCTGGTGCTGTTCAAGAACTATGCGAATATCTTTGTGTTTCCCGCAGTTTGAAATTTCCGAAGCGACTGTGCAAATGCGTGTCCTACGTTGGTGTTCGTACAATATTTTTACTGGTTAACTTTAACTATAATAAATTTGAAGCACACCGTATTAAACGTAAGTATATTTTTACTTAAGTAAATTTTTACTTTACAAAATAACGTTTTGATGTGAGTTTCGTGAAAATGTCTGCTCTAACTCACATTATTTGTCAGGAACTATTCACACCGCTTTATTTCCAAAGAGTTTTTATTCCACTAAAATATCTCAAGTTAGAACAGGATAGCTGCGAGACGAACTGAGGAATAGAACAACTACTACGCCTCAATTCTAAACAAGTTTGATTAATTCGAGTTTCTTTAAGCAATGATTTTTAATACTCCAAAAATCGAGTA
The DNA here is from genome assembly GCA_004143645.1 of Protaetia brevitarsis. Taxonomy (NCBI): domain Eukaryota; kingdom Metazoa; phylum Arthropoda; class Insecta; order Coleoptera; family Scarabaeidae; genus Protaetia; species Protaetia brevitarsis. Next base: position 2,324 of record RXPK01002672.1, on the reverse strand, counting down.
ATTACTGCACGGTTTCAAATTAAAAAATGTTATTCGTTTACGTCATTCACAAAAGATCAGCCAGAATGGTATATAGTAGACTCTTGGAACATTGCTTCCACAGCTTCACTAACGAACTTGCGCACATCTAGTGGTTCGGACAAAGAAATACATAAAAGTTTGTGAATGTGTAGAACCTTTTTAGGAGTTGTGACGTGTAATTCAAGGATTATAATGAACACACGGACGGAGCGGAGTGAGTTCTTTATATCTTGTAAATCATAATATTTATATTATTTACTCATGATAATATATAACTTTGTAGTTTGAAATATTTTTTTGCTTAAGGCCGTTTTACACCTAGCTATTTATTGCCAATTTAAATTGTTACGTGTATACACGGATTATACGTATATACACGTAACAATTTTAAATTGGCCAATAATAGCAGGTGTAAAGGCCTAAAAAAATGTTAGTATCATATAGAAAACATAATAACCGCTTAAATAACCAGGTTCATATATCAGAATCATATCTATTGATTCTCAGACACATATCAAGACAGCTGCGGGTGATGCGGACATTTACGCCACCCACTGAGGCCTACGTGTGTCTTACATATTATGGACTGACGAAAATTAGATAGATCAGATATACTTATTTGTCACGGTCTGGATATAATGTTTTCTGGGGTACTATGAACTTCTACAGTTCACTGAACGGCAAAATCAGTCGATATACAAATAACTTTGTTTCTTTTTAGTACGTGTATTGATATCTACTTTCTACGAATACACATTACGAACGGTTGTCAAACTCTCATTACAATATTTTAAATATATCGTCTGCTCCAAGATATATCACTGGGAAAACTCACATTTTACACAATTCATTCAGCATATCCATAAAAGTGATGTTCCGTCAAATATTTTCTTTCGCGGTGCCCGGGCAGGAATCACATAACTAAATCCAATTTAATACACTGTGCTAGTTTTTTAATCGTTGACTATTATGGATGATGGAGCCCAAGGAAACAATTACTACATATAGAAACAAGTGGCCAAACAATTGTCTATAGTATTTAATAAGAATGTTAGAAGTACAGTTTCGAATTTAATTTATCTATTTTTATTTAATGCCCTACCTCTTTCATAACTCACGAGCCGCCACTGATAATTTATATAAACGACCTGAAACATTTTATATACATTTTATTTAATCGCTTCTCCAATACCGTTGCCAGTAAACGCCCATTTAATAATATTTCGTAAATGAACGATCGTTCTCACAATAGCAGCTGCACTTGTTGTTGCAGCTCCATCTATTAGAGCATTTTTCCCAACTACACCGATCGAACACCGTTTCTTCGCAATCATATCTCGTTTCTTTTATTCTTCTTTTCTAAAGTATCATTCCGTCCAGCCCCGTTTCGAGTCTATATTATACTAGTGGTACTGCTATACTTAATAACAAGTACCAGCCGATACTCTCGACAAAACATCATACAATAATATATATACTACTACACACATGCCGCAAATCGCGAACTCCGCGCCCCCTGGTCGTTATTATTCCCGGCGAGAGTTAATTGCCGTTGCCAGTTTTCGTACCGTTTTAACGCGCCGCCACATTTTCCAACCGGTGTGTGTTAATCAATAATGGATATCACCTCTGCGAGGGGGAGGAGAGCGGTGCCGGCAGGGTCCGACTGATCGACTCCCTTTTGTGCCTTTTTCTTCTCTCGTAATTATCAGCGCGGCCTCGTACTACGTATTAATGTAACGCATGATCGATTTAACTGGCGATTGCCCGGTCATTTTCTGTTATTTTTCGGTATTAAGTGCCGTACGCGAATACACGAAATCGGTGTTTACGTTCAGTTAGAGTTTTATATGCCTTTTTTTGAACGTGTGTGTTGTGTGTGTGTGTTGTTATGTTTAGTTTTTGCCGAGCTCTGTTATTGCATCCTCTTGTAGATACTTACGTACTAGTACTTATATAAAAATTTAACAGCGCTTCCCATTGTGAATTAATTGAATTAATGTAGGCTTTATTGCACGTCTCTTACAGTGGAAATACTGTCAGTAACTTGTGTTTTAATTTACGGTTAAATTCTTTAAATAACCACATATTTTTCTTTGTTTGGAAATATACGAATTTTTACATAGATTAGGATTCGAGTGGCCTATGGACCAGTTTCACTGCGACCTTTTCAGATCTATCGTGATCCTCTCTTTCCTAAAGGACGCACTCTAATTTTGCCCTCTACAAAGTACATAACAATTATTGTTTACAATTTATAATACAGTTTTTTTTTTTAAGTTACCTACAATTATTTTAATTTA